>PVJN01003915.1:0-95642 GCA_004026805.1 Lasiurus borealis | reverse complement strand
AATAGAGACTAAAAATACAACAGAACACTTTTGGGTAGAGAAATAACAACCCTCAACATAATAAAGGCCATACAGACCTGAGCACAACTAACATCATACTCAATGTGAAAAGCTGAAAGTTTTTCCTCTAAAATCAGAGTGAGAGCAAGATGTCCATTCTTGCTATTTTTATTTCACAACAGTTCTGGAACTCCTAGTCTGAACAATTAGGCAAGAAAAATAAATAAAAGGTATCTAAATCAGAAAGGAAGAATTAAAATTGTTTTTCATTCCAAATGACATAGTATTATGCATGGAAAATCATAAATATTCCATAAAAAAAAAAAACACCTGTTAGAACTAACTAACTCAGTAAAGTTACAGGATACAAAATCAGTACCTAAAAATCAGTTGAGGAGAATCCAAGATGGCGGCATAGGTAAACACCTACACTGCTGCCTCACACAACAATTGCAAACCTACAACTAAAAGACAGAATGGACATCATCCAGAACCACAGGAAAGCTGGTGGAGTGGAAATTCTACAACTAGAAGGAAAGAGAGGGGCTCACAGAGACCCAGAGGAGCTGCAAAAAGCTGAGGTACAGAGACTCGTGGGAGAACCTGGCTGGCTTTCTCCGGAAGGAGGGAAACGGAGACTCGCAACGGCATTGAACTCCTTATCCTACGACACTAAATCCCAGATCCAGCCGAAACTCATACAGGGGGAGTTTGGACTGTGAAAAGGGAGAAGTGCACGGAAATTTAGGGGAGCCGCAAAAGATCGAAGGTCTGGTCGTGCAGGCACTGCACGGAGGACAGATTGCTGATTGTGCCACTGGCTTTCGCGAGTGGGCGGGAGACAGACCCTCCCAACTGTGCCACTTCTGACTCCACTAAACCCCAGTTTCAGGCAAAACCCTGGGGACCCAGAATCATATGAGCACAGGGGAGCCAAAGAGGCAGCAGTCTAAAGGCATTGTGAGATATCGTGTGCACACAGGGACTGCTACAGCAATTACCCAGTCACATGAGACACAATGGCCATGGAGGGCCGGCCGACTGGAAGGCAAGGCGGTCCCTTAAGCCCTGAGACTCCACCCATCCCAAACTCAACAGAGAGGCTTCTGCACTTTTGAAGTCTGGTATCATAAGGCTGAATCCAACACATAAGTTCTCCTGACATAGTGAAAATGCCGAGACAAGGGAAGGGATCACAAACAAAAGAAATGGAGGAAAACAAATGACTGGATATAGAGTTCAAAACCACGCTTATAAGGTTTTTCAAGAATTTCCTAGAAAAGTTGGATAAAATTAGCGAGAGCCAAGAGGAGATGAAAAAGGACCAACTAGAGATGCAAAAGAGCCAACTAGAGATGATAAAGGACCAAATAGAAATTAAATATACACTGACTGAAATAAAAAATATTATTCAGAGAGAGACCTAACAGCAGACTAGAGGAAGGCAAGAATCAAGTCAAAAATTTGAAATATAAAGAATCAGAAAACACTCAACCGGAAGAGCTAGAAGAGAAAAGAATCCAAAAATGTGAAGATAATGTAAGGAGCCTCTGGGACAGCTTCAAGCGTACCAACATCAGAATTGTGGGGGTGCCAGTGGAAGAGAGAGAGCAAGATACTGAAAACCTATTTAAAGAAATAATGACTGAAAACTTCCCACATCTGGTAAAAGAAATAGACTTACAAGTCCAGGAAACACACAGAACCCCATATAAAAGGAATCTATAGAGGACTACACCAAGACACATCGTAATTAAAATACAAAGAACAAAAGACAAAGAGAGAATATTAAAAGCAGCAAGAGAAAAACAGTTAATTACCTACAAGGGAGCACCCATACAACTGTCAGCTGATTTCTCAACAGAAACGATGCAGGCCAGACGGGAGTGGCAAAAAATATTCAACGTGATGAATATCAAGAACCTACAACCAAGAATACTCTATCCAGCAAAGCTATCATTCAGAATTGAAGGGCAGATAAAGAGCTTCACAGATGCCAAAATTGATTTGGCTCAGTGGATAGAGCGTCGGCCTGCGGACTGAAAGGTCCTGGGTTCGATTCCGGTGAAGGGCATGTATCCTGGTTGTGGACACATCCCCAGTAGGGGGCGTGCAGGAGGCAGCTGACCGATGTCTCTCTCTATTGATGTTTCTAACTCTCTATACCTCTTCCTTTCTCTCTGCAAGAAAGATTATTACATTTGTTTCTCTTTTTTCCCCTCCATAGCACCCCTCCACCCAGCTCCCACTCCTCCATCTGCCCTTACCTCCCTCCCATTGATCTCATCCATAGGTGTATGATTTTTGTCCAGTCTCTCCCTGTATACCCTTTCCCCCTCCCCCCTAAGAATTAACAGTCCACTCCCTTTCTGTGCTCCTGTTTCTATTATATTCACCAGTTTATTCTGTTGATCAAATTTGTAATTCACTTAATTTTTAGATTCACTTGTTGATAGATATGTATTTGTTCATAATTTTTTGGCTTTTACCTCTTTCTTTCTTCTTCCTCTTCTAAAAGAATACCCTTCAGCATTTCATATAATACTGGTTTGGAGTTGATGAACTCCTTTAGCTTTTTCTTATCTAGGAAGCTCTTTATCTGCCCTTCAATTCTGAATGTTAGCCTTGCTGGATAGAGTATTCTTGGTTGTAGGTTCTTGCTATTCATCATGTTGAATGTTTCTTGCCACTCCCATCTAGCCTGCACAGTTAGGACTCTGTATATTTTTATTTCAGTCAGTGTCTCTAGTTGGTCCTTTTTCATCTCCTCTTGGGACTCGCTAAATTTATGCATCATCTCTAGCATGTCTAGTTGGCTCTTTTGTATCTCTAGTAGGCTTTTTTGCATCTTCTCTTGGCTCTCGCTAAATTTATCCATCTTTTCTAGCATATTCTTGAAAAACCTTATAAGCATGGTTTTGAACTCTATATCCAGTCGTTTTTTTCCCTCCATTTTTTTCGTTTTTGATCCCTTCCCTTGTCTTGGCATTTTCACTATGTCGGGGAAACTTCTGTACTTGCAAAACCACAGAAGCCTCTGTTGAGCTTGGGATGGGTGGAGTCTCAGGGCTTAAGGGACTGCCTTGCCTTCCAGTCGGCCCCGCCCTCCATGGCCCTGGAGTCTCACATGACTGGGTAATCGCTGGAGCGGTCCTTGTGTGCGCACGCCCGCAGTGCCTCTAGACCGCTGCCTTTCCAGTTCCCCTGCACACCAGGACCACACGAGTCTAGATCTCCAGGGTTTCACCCGAAACAGGGGCCCAGTGGACTCAGAAGTGGCACAGTTGGAGGGTCTGTCTCCCGCCCAGTCGCAAAAGCCAGCAGCACAATCAGCAAACTGTCCTCCGTGCGGTGCCGTGTGTGTGCGCACGTGACCGTGACCAGACCTCCTATCTTTTGCAACTCCCCTAAATTTCCATGCACTTCTCCCTTTTCACAGTCCAAACTCCCCCCGTATGAGTTTCAGCTGGATCTGGGGTTTAGTGTCGTAGGATAAGGGATTCAATGCCATTGGGGGTCTCCATTTCCCTCCCGTCAGAGAAAGCCAGCCAGGTACTCGGGCACCCGCTCTCTCAGCGCGCGCATCTCCCTACCTCAGCTTTTTGCAGCTCCTCTGGGTCTCTGTGAGCCCCTCTCTTTCCTTCTAGCTGTAGAACTTCCACTCAGCCAGCTTTCCTGTGGTTCTGGATGATGTCTGTTCTGTCTTTTAGTTGTAGTTTTGAAATTGTTGTGCGAGGCAGCAGTGTAGGTGTTTACCTATGCCGCCATCTTGGCTGAATCCCCAATAAAATATATAAAAAAAAAAAAAGTTTCACAGATAAGAAAAAGCTAAAGGAGTTCATCAACTCCAAACCAGTATTATATGAAATGCTGAAAGGTACTCTTTAAGAAGGGGAAGAAGAAAAAGGTAAAAGATAAAAAATTATGAACAACAAATACATATCTATCAACAAGTGAATCTAAAAATTAAGTGAATTAAAAATTTGATCAACAGGATAAACTGGTTAATATAATAGAATCAGGAGCACAGAAAGGGAGTGGACTGATAATTCTCAGGGGTAAAGGGGTGAGGGGTGTACAGGGAGAGACTGGACAAAAATCATACACCTATGGATGACGTCAGTGGGAGGCAGATAAGGGTAGAGGGAGGGGAGGGAGCTGGGTGGAGGGGAGCTATGGAGGGGAAAAAAGAGAAACATATGTAATAATCTGAATAATAAAGATTTAATAAAAAAAATAAAGAAAGAAATCAGAAAATAAAAAAAAATCCGTTGCATCTTTATACAACAAACTATCAGAATGAGAAATTAAGAAAGCAATCCATTTACAATTTCATTAATAAGAATAAATTTAATCAAGGAGGTGAAAGATTTCTACACTAAAAACAATAAGACATAGATAAAAGAAGTTGAAGAAGACACAAATAAATGAGAAGATATTCCATGCTCATTGTTAAAATGTTCTTAATACTGAAAGCAATCTATTTTTTAAAATATATTTTTTATTGATTTCAGAGAGGAGGAGGAAGAAGAAGAAGAAGAAGAAGAAGAAGAAGAAGAAGAAGAAGAAGAAGAAGAAGAAACACAGAGAGAGAGAAACATCAATGATGAGAGAGAATCATTGATTGGCTGCCTCCTACATGCTCCCTATTGGGGTTTGAGCCCACAACCCAGACATATGCCCTGACCAGGAATTGAACAATGACCACCTGGTTCATAGGTTGATGCTTAACCACTAAATCACACATGCCAGGCCTGAAAGCAATCTACACGTTCAATGCAACCCCTATCAAAATTTCAATAGCAGTTTACTATACTTAATCTTAGACAAAAGGCCAAGGAGCAATCCCATAGCAGTTTGGATACCTAGGAATAAACTTAACTAAGAAGGTAAAAGACCTGTATTTGGAAAACTACGTGACATTGAAAAAGAGATAGAGGAAGACATGAACAAATGGAAGAAAATACCATGTTCATGGATTAGTAGAATCAACATCATTAAAATGTCCATACTACCAAAGCAATCTATAGATTCAATACATTAAAATACCAATGGCATATTTCACAGACCTAGAATAAACTCTCCAAAAATTCATATGGAATAAAATAAGACCCCCAATAGGCACAGCAATCCTGAGAAAGAAGAACAAAGTAGGAGGAATCTCAATACCAGATATCAAGCTATTTTACAAAGCTACTCTTCTCAAAACTGCCTGGTAGTGGCACAAGAATAAATATATAGAACAATGCAATTAAATAGAGAACTCAGAAATTGACCCAATCCATCATGCTCAATTATATTTGACAAAGGAGGCAAGAGCATACAATGTTGGGAAAGTTGGACAGATACATGCACAACAATGAAACTTGACCACCAACATACATCATACACAAAAACAAGCTCAAACTGGATAAAGGACTTAAATGTAAGAAGGGAAACCATAAAAATCTTAGAGAAAACCACAGGAAGCAAAATATCAGACATACACTGAGTAGCCAGATTATTATGACTTCTGAATGCATAATAATCTGGCCACTCAGTGTGTAGCCTATATAATAAAAGGCTAATATGCAAATTGTCCCCTCGACCAGGAGTTTGATTTGCAGGCAGGCCGGCCAACTATCCATGTCCCCTCTCCCTGGCCAGGCTGGCCGGACCCCACCCATGCACAAATTCATGCACCAGGCCTCTAATATATATACCTATATACTTTGAGTGGCCAGATTATTATTGTTCAGAGATCATAACTGGCCACTCAGTGTATGTCATAGCAATATCTTTACTGATACAGCTCCTAGGGCAATGGAAATTAAGGAGAAAATAAACAAATGGGACTACATCAAAATAAAAAGCTTCTGCACAGCAAAAGAAACCATCAACAAAACAAGAAAACCCAATACATGGGAAAACATATATGCCAATGTCATTTCCAATAGGGTTTAATATTCAAAATCTACAGGGAATTCATACAACTTAACAAAAGGAAGATAGACAATCCAATTCAAAAATGGGCAAAGGACCTAAATAGACACTTTTTGAAAGAGGACATACAGAAGACCAAGAGACATATGAAAGCATGCTCAAATTCATAATCATCCGAGAGATGCAAATCAAAAGCCTCATTGTCATTTTGATTTGTATCTCTCGGATGATTATGACTTTAAGCATGCTTTCATATGTCTCTTGGTCTTCTGTATGTGAACTAAGCCAGTCAGAGAAAGAGAAATATCACATGATCTCACTCATTTATGGTATATAATGAACATAAACTGATGAACAAAAACAGATCCAGAGACAGAGAGATAGTGATTGGACCATCAAACCTCAGAGGGATGGTAGGGGAGGGAGGGGGTAAGGGGAAGAGATCAACCAAAGGACTTGTATGTATGCATATAAGCCGAACAAATGAACACAGACAACAGGGGGTGAGGGCATGAGTGGGGATGTTGGGGGAGAGGGGTAATGGGGAAATAAGGACACATATGTAACACTTTAATCAATAAAGAAAATATTTTTAAAAATGACAATGAGGTACCATCTCACACCTGTCAAATGGCTATCAACAAATTAACAAACAACAAGTGTTGTTGAGGATGTGGAGAAAAAGGAACCCTCTTGCCCTGCTGGTGGGAATCCAGACTGGTGCAGCCACTGAGGAAAACAGTATTGAGTTTACTAAAAAAATTAAAAATGGAACTCCCATTTGACCCAGTAATTCCACTTCTAGGAATATATTCCAAGAAATCAGAAACACCAATCAGAAAGAATATATGCACCCCTATGTTCATAGAAACACAATTTACAATAGCTAAGATATGGAAATAGCCTAAGTGCCCATTAGCAGATGAGTGGATTAGAAAACTGTGGTACATCTACACAGTGTAATATTACATTACTGTAAAAAAAAAAAAAGGAACTCTTACCATTTGCAACAGCATGGATGGAACTGGAGAGCATTATGCTAAGTGAAATAAATCAGTTGGAGAAAGATAAATATCACATGATCTCACTTGTGAAATATAATGAAAAAACATAAACTGATGAACAAAAACAAATCCAGAGACAGAGAAGCATCAAACTGATTGTCAAACCTCAAATGGAAGGCATGAGAAGTATGAGGTATAAGAGATCAACCAAATGACTTGTATGCATGCATATAAGCATTACCAATGGACACAGACACTAGTGGGGTGAGGATATGTGCTAGGGGGTGGGAATGGCCATGAGAGATCAATGGGGGAAAATATTTTATTTATTTATTTTTAAATTAAATCTTTATTATTCAGATTATTACATTTGTTTCTCTTTTTTCCCCTCCATAGCTCCCCTCCACCCGGCTCCCACCTCTCCCTCTAGCCTTACCTCCCTCCCATTGACCTCATCCATAGGTGTATGATTTTTGTTCAGTCTCTCCCTGTACAACCTTCACTCCTTTCCTCCTGAGAATTATAAGTCCACTCCCTTTCTGTGCTCCTGATTCTATTAAATTCACCAGTTTATACTGTTGATCAAATTTTTAATTCACTTAATTTTTAGATTCACTTGTTGATAGATATGTATTTGTTGTTCATAATTTTTTATCCTTTACCTTTTTCTTCTTCCCCTTCTTAAATAGTACCTTTCACATTTCATATAATACTGGCTTGGAGTTGATGAACTCCTTTAGCTTTTTCTTATCTGTGAAGCTCTTTATCTGCCCATCAATTCTGAATGATAGCTTTGCTGGATAGAGTATTCTTGGTTGTAGGTTCTTGCTATTCATCACGTTGAATATTTCTTGCCACTCCCGTCTGGCCTGCACAGTTTCTGTTGAGAAATCAGCTGACAATCGTATGGATGCTCCCTTGTAGGTAATTAACTGTTTTTCTCTTGCTGATTTTAATCTGGGTATTTTAATTATGATATGTCTTGCTGTGGTCCTCTTTGGATTCCTTTTATATGGGGTTCTGTGTGTTTCCTGGACTTGTAAGTCTATTTCTTTTACCAGATGTGGAAAGTTTTTAGTCATTATTTCTTTAAATTAGTTTTCAGTATCTTTCTCTCTCTCTTCCACGGGCACCCCCACAATTCTGATGTTGGTACACTTGAAGCTGTCCCAGAGGCTCCTTACATTATCTTCACATTTTTAGATTCTTTTTTCTTCTTGCTTTTCCAGTTGAGTGTTTTCTGATTCTTTATATTTCAAATTTTTGACTTAATTCTTGCCTTCCTCTAGTCTGCTATTAGATCTCTATATAATATTTTTTATTTCAGTCAGTGTATGTTTAATTTCTAGGTGGTCCTTTTCCATCTCTAGTTGGTCCTTTTCCATCTCTAGTTGGTCCTTTTTCATCTCCTCTTGGGTCTCGCTAACTTTATCCATCTTTTCTAGGATATTCTTTAAAAACCTTATAAGCGTGGTTTTGAACTCTATATCCAGTCGTTTGTTTTTCTTAATTTATTTTGTTTGTGATCTCTTCCTTTGTCTCCGCATTTTCACTATGCCAGAACTTCTGTCTTGGATTCAGCCTTATGATACAAGACTTGCAAAACTGCAAAAGCCTCTCTGTTGAGCTTGGGATGGGTGGAGTCGCAGGGCTTAAGGGACCACCTTGCCTTCCAGTCAGCCCCACCCTCCAGGCCCCTGAGTCTCATGTGACTGGGTAATTGCTGGAGCGGTCCCTGTGTGGGCGTGCTCGAGCAGTGCCTCTAGACTCCTGCCTTTCTGGCTCCCCTGCACTCTGGGACCATATGTGTCTGGGTCCCCGGGGTTTTACCCGAAACTGGGGTTCAGTGGAGTTAGAAGTGGCACCATTGGGAGGCTCTGTCTCCCGCCCACTTGTGAAAGCCTGCGGCACAATCAGAAGTCGGTCTTCTGCGCGCAGTGCTGTGCATGCCACCAGACTTCTGCCCTTTCGCAACTCCCCTAAATTTCCGTGCACTTCTCTCTTTTCACAGTCCAGACTTCCCCTATATGAATTTTGGCTGGACCTGGGGTTTAGTGTCGTAGGATAAGGGGTTCAATGCAGTTGGGAGTCTCTCCCTCCAACCAGATAAAGCCAGCCAGGTTCTCCAGCACCCGCTCTCTCCATGTGTGCGTCTCCATACCTCAGCTTTTTGCAGCTCCTCTGGGTCTCTGTGAGCCCCTCTCTTTCCTTCTAGTTGTAGAATGTCCACTCAGCCAGCTTTCCTGTGGTTCTGGATGATGTCCATTCTGTCTTTTAGTTGTCGTTTTGAAATTGTTGTGAGAGGCAGCAGTGTAGGTCTTTACCTATGCCGTCACCTTGGATTCTCTGGAAAAATATTTTAATAGCTATGTATGGGCTGGGCATGGGGGTGGGGTGTACTTGAAATACCAAGGGGACCACTCTGTAAAGTATATGATTGTCTAATCACTATTTTGTACACCTGAAACTAATACAGAATAATATTGAGTGTGAACTATAATTGAAAAAAAGATGGAAAATTATATGTTATATATCACTATAAAAAATTCCAATAGCATTTTTCACAGAAATATGAAATTTGTGTGAAGCTACAAGTGTCTCCAAATAACAAAAGCAATCTTGAGAAAGAAGAACTGGGGGCATCACATGTTCTAATTTCAAACTATATTACAAAGTAATAGTAATCAGAACATTATGGCATTGACATAAAAACAGACATATAGACCAATGGAACAAAATAGGGAACCCAGAATAGATCCATGCATAAATGGTTAATTAATTTATGAACAAAGTACCAAGAATATACAATGAGGAAAACATAGTATGTTCAATAAATGGTGTTGGGAAAACTGAACAGCCACATACAAAGGAATGAAAATGAACTTTTGTCTTACAATCATCAGAAAAATAAACCCTAAAATAAATTAAAGACTTAAATGTAACTCTCCTAGAAGAAAATATAGGTATAAGCTTCTTGACATTGGTCTTGGAAACAAGTTTTTGGTTTTGACACCAGAAGCAAAGTTAACAAAAACAAAAATCAATATGTGAGACTAAATCAAACTTAACTTCTTCAGAGTAAAGGAAGCCATCGACAAAATGAAAAGACTACCTACTAAGTGGGAGAAAATATTTTTAAATCATAATATCTCAGAGGGGTTAATATCCAAAATACCTAAAGAACTCATACAGCTCATTAACAATGGCAACAATAAAACAATCTGATTTAAAAAATGAGTAGAGGACCTGAATAGACATTTTCAAAGAAGACATACAGGTGGCCTGCAGGTACATTAAAAGGTTCTCAACATCATTAATCATTATGAAAATGCAAATCAAAACCACAATGAGATACATCTTATATCTTTAGCAAGACTGTCATAAAAAATACAAGAGATATTAAGAGTTGGTGAGCATGTGAAAAAAGGAAAGCCTGTGCAATTAGTGAGAATGTAAATTAGTGAGAATGTAAATTAGTGCAGCCACAAAAAAAATAGAGCTACCATATAATTCAGAAATCCTATTTTTGGGTATATATACAAAGAAAATGAAAACAGAATATTGAAGAGATATGTACATTCCCATGCCAATTGTTACATTATTCACAATAGCTAAGGTATGGAAGGCTACGTGTCCATTATTGGATAAGTGAATCAATAAATACATATATAATATATACATACACACAATGACATATACGGATTTCAACTATGAGAAAGAAGAAAATCCTGCTATTTGTGGCAACATGAATATAAATAGACCAGACAGAGAAACACAAATACTGCATGGTATCATTTATATATGGAATCTTAAAAAATAGTAAAACTCATAGAATCAGAAAGTAGAAAAGTGGTTGCCAAGGGTTGGGGTACAGGGTAAACAAGGAAAAGTTGGTAAAAGGGTACAAACTTTCAGCTATAAAATAAACAAGGTCTGAAGGTATAATGTAAAACATGGTGACTATAATTTATAACACTGTACTATGTAATTGAAATTTGCTGAGAGAGTAGAACTTAAATGTTATCATCAAAATATAAAAAATATAAAGTGAAAATAACAGAATTTCTGTAACAAAATTTCTAGAGAAAAAAAATGTTACAGTCCTTGACATTGAAGTTAAATGGAATTAGCATAATTAAATAGCAAATTAGACACAAGTTAAGAGAAACAGTGAACTGAAGATAGAGAAAAGATAGAATATAGCTGATGGAATATATTATATACTAAAAGTCTAATATGCTAAGTGTCTGGTCATTTGTTCAACCAACCAAAGTGTAATATGCCAATTACATGCTAAGGCTATTCAACTGCTCACTATGATGTGCATTGTCCACCAAGGAGCAGACACTCTGACCAGTAGGTTAGCTTGCTGCTGGGGTCTGGTCGATCAGGACTGAGCAAGGTGGACTGGACATGCCCTGGAGCCCTCCTGTAGTCCCTCCCCTGCTGGCTAACCTCCCTGCCCCAATCGTGCACCAGTGGGGTCCCTTGGCCTGACCTGTGCCCTCTCGCAATCCAGGACCCCTTGGGGATGTTGGGGAGCTGGTTTCAACCTAATTCCACAGGTCAGTTTGAGGAACTTCCACTGGTGAATAAATTCACGCACTAGGTCTCTATTATGAAATAAAGGTTTACAGACAGAAATTCTGATGAGAGAAATGATCCAATCTTGATTTAACTAACATGGATGTACCAACAGATATTACATGAAGACAGCCTGCCATGTGTGCTTTATGGCTAAATTCTTCAGTTATTCAGAAAATCCATAGACAACTAAGTATTTTTGTTGATGTCCTTATCTTTCTTTCTATTTTTTTTTTTGAGCCTTTTGCTGTTTTACATGAATAAACCACATATTCCCTTGCATGAGATCCTCTCTTCTTTTCAAGTTAGGTGTTCTTCATGAAGTAAAGTAAATCTTTGAGTAGATCTTTCAGTGAACTCCTTAGTTGAAAACTCCTTCTTTGCCCTGACCAGTTTTGTTCAATGGACAGAGCATCAGCTCATGGACTGAAGGGTCCCAGGTTTGATTCCACTCAAAGGCATGCGCCTCCATATTTCTCTGTCTCTCCTTTTTCCTTCCACTCTTTATAAGAATCAATGAGAAAATATCCTCAGCTGAGGTTTAAAAAAGAAAAAAAAGAAGAAAGAAAAAAAATAGCTCCTCCTTTAATTTAAGTATGGATGACTTGAGTGATATTTTAGTTGGGTATAAATTTAAGTTGGCAATTATTTTCTCTTAGCACTTTGATAATTTTTTGGCATCTGTTGTTGCTGTTGATAATTCTACTGTCTTTGAAATTGTCATTCAAATCTCTCTTTTCTGAACTAAACATTTTTTAAAGACTTTTCAGATTCTTATCTTTGTTTGGGGTGTTCTGTTGTTTTACAATAAATGATCTTAATGCAGATTTATTTTTGCTTTTCTTCTCAGATATTAGAGTATTAAAATTTAATACTTCTGGGAGGAAAAAAATACTAAAAAATACTAAAAAATGAAAAAATTTTGGAAAAGAGATGTGCAAGAATAACTTATAAAGGTCTAATGTTCAGATTATATAAAGGATGTCTACAAATTGATATAAAAAGACAAATGACCCAACTGTAAAAATGGACAAAGAATTCAGACAATTCATGAAAAGTGCAGTCAAAATGGCCAACAAACATATTCTGTGCTTCTCAACATCTTCAGCAACAACAGAAATGCAAAACAAGACAGCAGTGAGAAACTATTTTATACTTATCAGAATAGCAACAATTAAAATTTCTGTAAGTTCTTGCCTAGTTTATATGAGGAAATAGAGAAAAAGACCTTCATATACTGCTAGTAGAAGAGGAATTTGATATAATTACTTTGCAGTTAAGTTTGGAATTATCAAATTCCACTCATAGGTATATATCCTAGAGAAACTCTAACACATATACATAGGATATTGTTGCAGCACAGTATAAGATGGCACAAAATTAAAGTATCTTCATTGTTCATTAGAATAAATAAAGTGAGCTATAAGCATATAATTCAGCATGTCCAAAAATAGTATACAGAAGTTAAAATTATTGAACTAGTTCTGTTGGAGAGTGGGAATTTTTTAGCATGCCCCATTCCAAAGAGGCTATGGACTAACCCCCAGATAGAGTTGTCAGTGCTGATATCAGGCCAGGCCTTGCTGGTCCCTTCCCAGCACATAGGCCTTCTTTCTTAGAACACTGTCAGCTTTCTGAAGAACAGGATGGCCCGGTAAATAACATGATTGTCAATGGCATGACTCCGACATTGCTTGGGAAAAACTGTTTGTCTTGTGTTGTTTGCTCTGCAAAAACAGGATGTGGTAAATGTGCTTAAAAGTGGTCCTACACAAAGGGCCACTGCTGCTCTCTGGACTCCCTGCGTGGTGAAAGGCAGAGCAGTTGCCAGCTGGGCAGCTAATAAAGGCTCCCTAAATTTTAATTTGGTCTGGACTCCAATGGTCATTCACTTGTATTCGCTCAACAACAGTTCTATCTATATCAACATGGTTAAATCTTAAAAAGCATGATTTGGAAATTTTAATGAACAAGTTGTTGAATGACATGCAGAAAATAATGCTTTCAATATGACACTTTTGGCACATTTCAGTATGACACATTTTATGGTTACACTAAAAGGATATGGATATATACTATATAGATATGCATTGAAACTATAACTAAATCCATGAGAATGATGAACAACAAAATTAAGGTAGTGGTTACTGCTGAGGGGATAGAGTATGATACAATGATCACAAAAATATTCCCAATTTTTCTCCTTATGCTTTTTGCATCATAACTTTTGTAGCACTTCTCATCAAAATGTGGAGTCAACCCACACTGCTTGAACATGGGATGGCTTTGTGATTTGCTTTAACCAGTAGGCTGTGGTGGAACTTATAAGAGTGTCAGTTCTGAATCAAGGCTTCAAGAGTCATTGCATGATTCCACTCTCTTTACAGCCCTCCTGCCACCATGTGAATGAGTCCTGGTTAGTTTCTTGGAGGAGGAGACCCACTGAAGGGAAGTCCAGGTGTTCCAGCTGAGGTCATCCTATTCCAGTCTATAGCCAGCCAACTTCCAACCATGTGAGAAAGACTAGCCAACTTTATCAGAGCTGCCTACTTGACCTATGGAAGTTATTCTGAAGACTCAAGAATGAGCCCAGGTAAGAGTAGAAGCACTGCTGAGGTGACCCATAGAGTCACAGAAGAAAAATAAATTCTTACTCTTTCAGCCACTGTTTTAGAATAGTTTGTTACTCAGAAGTAGCTGATATAAGGACAGAATAAAATTGGGAGGGGAAAAGACTTTTTGTCTTAAAAAAGGAGACCTGAAGCAAATGTAGCAAAATCTTAAAATGTAACAAATATAGGTAGTTGTAGATACATGAGTACCCTATACAGTGGTACCTCGAGATATGAGTTCCCTAACATACGAGATTTTTGAGATACGAGCCGTCAAGCAAGCGATTTTTGCTTTGAAATATGAGCAACATTTGAGATAGGAGTAATCGCACAGATCAGCCGGCTGCACACGACCCACCAGTTTACTGCAACTTGAGCGTCTCATAGTTTCCCATGCCTCAAGGTTACGGAACGAATTAAACTCGTATCTCAAGGTACCACTGTATAATAAAAGGCTAATATGCAAATTGTCCCCTCAACCAGGAGTTTGACCAGGAGTTTGACCATGGGTTGGGACCAGCTGGCCAACTGCCCACGGCCCCTCCCCAGGCCGGCCTAGCCCGATCAGCCTTGATTGGGGCAGGCTGGCTGGACCCTATCCATGCACAAATTCATGCCCCAGGCCTCTAGTTTGTTATATAAACCTCCCAGTTTTTCTATATGTTTGAAGTATTGTACAATAAAAGAAAATTTAGAAGAGTAATTACATCAATGCAATATACTACACAAGATAGCCAAGATGATGATAAAAAAGAAAATGATGGGAGAATCCAAGATGGCACCTACACTGCTGCCTTGCACAACAATTTCAAAACTACAACTAAAAGACAGAACGGACATCATCCAGAACCACAGGAAAGTTGGCGGAGTGGAAATTCTACAACTAGAAGGAAAGAGAGGGACTCACAGAGACCCTGCGGAGCTGTAAAAAGCTGAGGTACAGAGATGCGCACGGAGAGAGTGGGTGACGGCGAACCTGGCTGGCTTTCTCTGGCGGGAGGGAGACGGAGACTCTCAAAGACATTGAACTCCTTGCCCTGCGACATTGAACCCCAGATCCAGCCGAAATTCATTTGGGGGGAGTTTGGACTGTGAAGGGGGAGAGATGCACGGAGGTTTAGGGGAGTCGAAAAAGATCAGAAGTCTGGTGGCACGCAAGGCATTTCACGTGGAGGACCGACTGCTAATTGTGCCACTGGCTTTCGGGAGTGGGCGGGAGACAGACCCTCCCAACCATGCCACTTCTGACTCCACCGGGTCCCAGTTTTGAACAAAACCCTGGGGACCCAGACTCATGTGTTCCCGGAGCACAGGGGAGCAGGAAAGGCAGCAGTCTAGAGGCACTGAGAGAGAGTGTGTGCACACAGGGACCTCTCCAGGCATTACCCAGTCATCTGAGACTCAGGGGCCATGGAAGGTGGAACCGACTGAAAAGCAAGGCGGTCCCTTAAGCCCTGAGACTCCACCCATCCCAAGCTCAACAGAGAAGCTTTTGCAGTTTTTCAAATCTGGTATTATAAGGCTGAATCCAACACAGAAGTTCTCCCAGAATAGTGAAAATGCCAAGACAAGGGAAGGGATCACAAACAAAAGAAATGGAGGAAAACAAATGACTGGATATAGCATTCAAAACCACACTTATAAGGTTTTTCAAGAATATGCTAGAAAAGATGGATAAATTTAGCGAGTCTCAAGAGGAGATGAAAAAGGACCAACTAGAGATACAAAAGATCCAACTAGAGATGGAAAAGGACCAACTAGACATGATAAAGGACCAAATAGAAATTAAACAAACAGTGACTGAAATAAAAAATATTATACAGAGACCTAACAGCTGACTAGCGGAAGGCAAGAATCAAGTCAAAAATTTGAAATATAAAGAATCAGAAAACACTCAACTGGAAAAGCTAGAAGAGAAAAGAATCCAAAAATGCCTCTGGGACAGCCTCAAGCATACCAACGTCAGAATTGTGGGGGGTGCCAGAAGAAGAGAGAGAGCAAGATACTGAAAACTTCCCACATCTGGTAAGAGAAATAGACTTACAAGTCCAGGAAGCACACAGAACCCCATATAAAAGGAATCCAAAGAGGACCACACCAAGACACATCATAATAAAATACCAAGAGCAAAAGACAAAGAGAAAAATATTAAAAGCAGCAAGAGAAAAACAATTCATTACCTACAAGGGAGCACCCATACGACTGTCAGCTGATTTCTCAACAGATACGATGCAGGCCAGACGGGAGTGGCAAAAAATATTCAACGTGATGAATAGCAAGAACCTATAAGCAAGAATATCCTATCCAGCAAAGCTATCATTCAGAATGGAAGGGCAGATAAAGATGTTCACAGATAAGGAAAAGCTAAAGGAGTTCATCAACTTCAAACCAGTATTATATGAAATGCTGAAAGGTACTCTTTTAGAAGAGGAAGAAGAAAAAGGTAAAAGATAAAAAATTATGAACAACAAATACATATCTATCAACAAGTGAATCTAAAAATTAAGTGAATTAAAAATTTGATCAACTGAATAAACTGGTGAATATAATAGAATCAGGAGCACAGAAAGGGAGTGAACTGATAATTCTTAGGGGTAAAGGGGTGAGGGGTGTACAGGGAGAGACTGGACAAAAATCATACACCTATGGACTCATCAATGGGGGGAGGTAAGGGCAGAGGGAGCGGTGGGAGCCGGGTGGAGGGGAGCTATGGAGGGGAAAAAAGAGAAACAAATGTAATAATCTGAATAATAAAGATTTAATTTTAAAAAAAGAAAATCATGTACTTTTCCTATTTCTTGCTTCCCCCCCCCCCCGCCCACACACACACACACACACAGAGTACACTAAATAGACTAGTGATTTCCTAGCATTTCATTCTTTTTGCCATCATTTCATTCTCTGGCTTCAGTTAGTCATTTGTAATACAGCAAACACCTGATCAGTTCACTGACAAGTTACAAGACATACATCATTATAGGAGTAAGTTCTACATAGTTGCCATGTGGGGGAGGAGACTGTAAATTTCATAACTACTTACTACTACTGTTACATTTAAAACCTAGGTTCACCTATAAAAATGTGATAGTTATTCCTGCTTCACTCAAATACAGGGTTAGTCACCTACCTTGTGACTTCCTCTTGACATTCTAACCTGACTTGTTCTTTGTATCTGAAGTTATTGCTGCCTCTGGCACAGGAGACATTCTGTCTGCTAGGAGGATCTGTGCCTGACCTATTGAGAATGACAAGGACTCCCAGAAGGTACCCACTCAATGCCAGAGAAAGGCAGGGCTAGGCAATCTGCTCTCAAGGGGCTCACATCCCTCCTTCCCACTGCCTGCTCATGTTTCTACTTTGACTTTCGCCCATGTACACCTTATTATGCACTGATTGTACACCTTTACCATATATACTGGCTAGTACTGTGAGTTATATAATGTGTTCTTTTCATATCTCAGGCAGGCTGTAAACTCCTTGAGGACATGGTGTTTTAAGCAACGTAGTGTCCTTACTATCTAGTGAAAGGAAGGAAGGAAAGAAAGAGAAAGGTCAGACAGGAAGGAAGAAAGGAAGGGGAGACAGGAAGCAAGGAGGGAAAGGAAGGAGAATGGATAGTAGCAAATATTTATAGAATGACTATATGCCAGGTAGTGTGTACTTTCTTATTTAATCCTTCCAACTACTCAGTGAGGTAGATACTATTACTAATTTTCCTAGCTTACAGATGAGGAAACATGCTTCTGAGGGTTAGGTAATATGCCCAATGTGACAGGCCACAGAGAGTAAATCAGGGTGTCCACACTTGAAATAGTTTTGTTTAACTTTAGGGACTGTGCTCCCCTCTGATGCTATACTGATGCTCTGAGTAGAGTTTTGAGCACAGATTTGCTGATAACAAGAAACTAGAATTCATTATAAAGAAAAAGGAGGGAAGGATAGAAAGTAGGAGAATAAAAGAGGGAGGGAGAGACCCACCAATACATTCTCTCCCTGCAGATGTCAGACCTAACCTGTATCAGCAGTTTCTGCTTAATTCTTAACCATCTCCAGGAAGGACCTGTTTGCTTCTCTGGTCATGTGTTCCAGGTTTCATTCTCCATGTGCCAAATGTGTCCAGAGAGCTGTTTATGCACTCTCACCTGTGAGAGAAGATACACACAGAGTTGATTTTTGTGCTGTAAATATTGAATTAGCAAATCCTGAACCATTACTCCCAGGAGAAATATCGGAGTAGGTTCCTGCAAGCCTCTCATCACATTTCAACAGCCAATCTGTCTAGAACCTCTTTTATGCGAGTTTATGTTTAAAGACACATTATTTAATAGATTGTTGGGTAATACCACAACTCATGCCTGGACAAGCTGATCTAACACATGTCTTCGCCATGAGGTACCTCACAGCCTTCCTTGCACTTAGGGCACTGGGCAGCACTTCAGCACTATGCTTGGGGACCATTTAAAATAACAAAATCAGCCCTAACCGGTTTGGCCCAATGGATAGAGCATCGTCCTGTGGACTGAAAGGCCCTAGGTTCGACTCTGGTCAAGGGCATGTACCTTGGTTGCAGGCCCATCCCTGGTAGGAGGTGTGCAGGAGGCAGCTGATGGATGTTTCTTTCTCATTGATGCTTCTAACTCTCTATCCCTCTCTCTTCCTCTTTGTAAAAAAAATCAATAAAGTATATTTAAAAAATAAATAACAAAATCACCAAAAAGCACAACAGTGTGAAATATGTGGCAGTAAATAAACTGTGAAAAGGACACTTATTTATGTCCTCTCAGATGGGAATGTGTGTTGAGTGACTAAGTTTTTTCACTGCTCTGCACATGTCCTTAGATGATGCTGAAAGTGCTGTCATAGGCCTTCTAGTTCATTCTGTGGACCAGTTACAATCTCCACACAACTAAGATTTGATGAAACTATTGGTTTTGTAGATTACTATGTGCTTTTGTAAATGACTTACTCGAGTAATTTTATAGATACAAATACATTTTAGCAAGTAGGGGGATTTGCATGTACAGAATCCATGATTAATGAGGATTGACTATCCTATATAATAAAAGCCTAATATGTAAATTGCCCCTTTAACTAGAGTTCCACTGGGAGTTTCATTGCTCGACCGGTTGCTATGATGCAAACTGACCACCAGGGGGCAGACACTCCAACCAATAGGTTAGCTTGTTGCAGGCGCTAATGGATGTGAGTTGTGAGATGAGAGCCATCAGGATTGGGATTGGGACTGGGTGAGATGGCCTTGATCTGTCCTGATTGATGGCCAGATGGAGGGACCCCACCTGTGCATGCATTTCATGCACCAGGCTTCTAGTATAGAGAATAAAGTTTGGCAAGCCTTAGATATAGATCTATCAGAAAGCCTGATATATTTTAGATTTTAACATATCAGGAACTCTGTTCTCTCACAGGGGGATAAACCAGCAAGAGAGATGTGGAGTGTATTAAAATAATTTTAATTTTGTATATCCAAGAGGACATCACAAGTACCTCTTAGTCCTGCAGGGCACCCCAGAAGGCTACTTATCCATTCCCCTGCTTTTGTTGGGATTTTGTCCTGGCCATTAGAGATTGTCAGCATCACAGATCATGAAGAAGCTTGTCAAGTATTCTTTCTTTAATCAAGTAGTTCCTAAAGTAGCATCACCTTTGTACAGGTTTCCAGAGTGTGAATCTTGGAAGAAACTTGGGAAACACTTGCTGTTTATTGAATGGGATCCTCCCGGGACAACCTGCTACTTATATTGTCCTTATCTTGGCTCTTCCTTTGCAATGTGTTCTCACATAAATATTTCTAAAGTTGTGGTCCCCAGCTTGGGGTTCCTAATGGTCCTTTAAAGGTGTCTGAAGTATGTCATTGAGCTGTTTTAAAAGTCTTTCCAGAAATACATTTCATTAGGATGAGACTCCACAAGTTAAATAAAATGGCAAGGTTTCCTTTTTATAAATTTGCCCAGAATCCTACAATGATAACTCTATGTGATACTATGTACTGCTGCTAATACCATTTATCACTCAGCTCCACAGGCATATCTTTAACAAAAAACAGACCATTGCTCAAATGATTGTTCAATTGTTTTAGTTGTTTACTAACTTTTCAAAATATTTCAGGGAAATATGAGATAGATAATGGAAATGTTCTTTGATGATTAAAGGATAGAAAAGCATTTATCTAAGTGCTTCTACAAATGAAAACCAAATGGCATTTCATTTAAATAGTTGTATTTTTTTTATGATTTTTACAGTGCCACAGCATCCTTTGAGCAAAGCAGTCCAATCTTATTTAAAAGGAAAAACTAAATAAGAGAAAAGCAATCGTTTTCATCTAGAAACTAAAAATTGCCTTGAGGATTCACTCTTTATCTTTGTTCATTCTTCCAACTCAGCTCTGCTGATTCTCAGAGGGCCTCTGGCACAGGCATGTTTCTGTAAATTCATCTTTCCTTTGTGGAACTTTTTTTTTCTTCCTCTGAGAATTAGTGAGGACCCAACTGAAGTGACACAAAAGATAGCAGAGATCTGCCAACTCCCAGGCAAGTTGCTTCTGATGAAGTTCTCTTTCATGCATTTCTTCCCTTCCAGGCATAGTGCCATGCTGAGCACAGCTGGTACCACACTTCTTGATCAATGGCAAGGTTACATACAGCCTTGCTTGGTTTTGTGCATTGAGAACAGAAATGAAGAGGGGGAAAGAGCAGCAGAATGAGACCTCAAGCTCAATACTCCCACTTGATTCCCAGAACATAAATGCCTTGAGGACCAGATTGTCATTGTTTGGGGAATATTTAATTGCTTATACAAATAGAAAAAATCATGCTCGCTGAGAGTCTTCACCATTATTAGTGCTAAGGCTCAGGCCCTCCACCCCACTCCCAAAGACTCCTGAAGTCAGCTTCTCTCAACATCAGACCATTTATCACTGTCTCCCTTCATTCTATTTCTACTCCTCATGTCTAGATGGCCTTTCTAGTCTCCGCCTACTGAAGTTCCTTCTTCACATTATTCATGAAGTTCCGGAACCACGCCCTTCTAAGCAGCCCTCTAGAACAGAGGGCCATTCATCCTTCCCAGTCCAAATATAGAAGTCCAGACTTGCTCATCTACTGCTTCACTAAAACCCCCACTATTTAAATGTGAATAGAGACTTACATTATATGATGTTGCTAACTTGGTGTTGGTGTGTCTTCATATCAGTGGAGTACCATCGGGTTATTCTAATCTTGCCATGTGAATAATGAATACTTAATTGCATCTTCATTTCATAGGCCAAATAGAAACTTTAAATTGCCCTGGCACTTTATAATTTAATAAAACAGCCCTGATGAGACAAAGGAAGGGCTGAGCAGCTGCATTCACCAAATTTTTGTGAATGAACCCTCACTCCCACCCCTGACCCTGGATGCACCTTTGAAGATGTTGGTTACACACTTACAGAAATTCTGTGCAGACAGTGCCTCTTTTTGAATGTCTTTTATTGACTGGCCTTCCTATACCCACCTCCAACCTGACCTGTCACATTATGAACTCATACAGTCTCACACTGCTCGAGCACACCCTGAATTTCTATCTCTGTCTACTTTGTTTGCCTTAGAATCTGTCTTAATGGTAACAGTAGTGTCTGGAAGACGGTTTCTTGCTCTTAGGGTAGAATACCTACCTACCTTTTCTTGTTGGGATCACCAGGTCCCTTGAAAAAGGATTTGGAAAGTGTTAGTTTGTAATGGACACAGTCTGGAGTAAACTCTTAGTATGATTACTTGGAGAGTCATTTCCTTGAGTAGAAAATCAAGACATATTCCATGGTGTGGGAAAGCATTTTGCATGCCAAGAGTTTCTCCAAGTTATTATATTTAGGCATACTAATTGGATTAGTGCTTTTTGTCTCTTGGATTAAAAATATACCATTTTATCATGTCAAAGCTCCTCCATATCATCCCATTGGCAAGTTACAACACACATACAATTAATTTGAATTTGACAAAACTATTGCTTTTGTAAATGCCTTTCATCAATGTAGTCAGTACTCATTGCAAATGTTACAGATGGGATACATGAGCGATATGCAGCACTTGAAAAAGTATTTCTACAAAGAAAAACAATGGAAAAGGAGAGGAAACAGAGCAGAGAGAGAAATGGGGACATCGTTATCAGCAAAAAACTGCAAGTAGAAGAATGGTTAAAGAAGCTGGAAATGCAGACAACAGAATGTAGAAATGAAAATGATCCACATTGTCTGATTGTCACAGTATTGATGGGCACTATAACACAGCCAGGTTCTGATTTAGACTAACTTACCACTGGACTTGCAAATAAGCACATTATTTTCCCAGCCCACGAAATGATATTAACAGACAAGGGCAAGTCACATAAGGAAGATGAGACAGAGGAAAAGAATACAGTATCTTTTTCTGACTATGAACTTATAAAATCTTAGAAAGAGTACATTAAAAACAACTTTTTGAAATAGAAGAATTTTAAAAAGTATATGTCTCATACATTGTGTTTCTACAAAAAATGATTTTCATAAGACGTCCAAATGTGCAATGTATATTCAGTGCTTTTTATTTTTCACTTGGCAAATAAGATAGAGAAAAGATTTTATTTGTATGGTTAATCTTGTATCTGATAAAATTCATACCTTTGGGAAAAGACAAATATTTATGAAAATGCAGTGAACACTCTCCTATATGAGATATATCCCTATAGGAAGTTTAAACCTACTAATATTCACAGATAGGATATGCCAGTAGGGAAAGACATTTTTTTTTTTCATAGAGATTTTAACAATAAATGTATACGTCAGGGGCTGATCATCAGCCTGTACAGTAGATCAATCTTTGGAATGTTTAATAGACATCTATTATGATTGGATTTGTGGCTTGGGTCGAAAGTTCTCTTTCTGGGCATCTTTGCTTGACAGAATCCCAGTAGAGCTCAAGTTCCTGGAGAGTTTGACAATCCTCTTCTGCCAGCATGGTGATATATAAGGGTTTAGTGCTTGGATGTCAGAGTAAGTGTTGATGATACTCGGAAGATCTGGGGAAGCATGTTACTAAGTTGGTAAAACATTTCTTCAGAAATACTCTGTAAGAGGTTAAAAAAAAGTTTATATTTATTAAATCGTAACTGATTTTTTAAATATTTAAAATATTTTAAATTATAAAACTAGTTCTAGATATGGAGTGCAATATGTAAAAATCATCTTTCATGACTGATTTAAATGTGCAGCTGAGGACTGGGGTGTTTCCTCGTTCCATCCTCTGAGAACGTATATTGTTTCTATCAAATAAGGTCTGATTACCATAAAGACCCTAGATAACACTTGTGTAATCAATTATAAAAGTGCCACTGATTTACTAAAGGCCACACAGAATACAGAGCCACTCTCTGTTGATGCCCTTATCTATGAGCTCTTCAAAATCTATATAACATATATGTGGGAAAAAAAGGGTAAACGAGTTAAGTTTGGTTTTAGGGTTAGTTCAAAGATCCCCTGATGCTAACATAATTGACAATAAACTAAGTGCCTTTATGGCATCCAAACACTTAAAAAAGAGGAAATTGTTAGCATTTTGTTATGTTATATTGAGTTAGGACAGTGTGCACACTATATCTGGGAAAAGTACTGTAACAGAGATTAAATTGGGGTGAAATATAGTAAGATAACACACCTGTGGTACCAGAAATTGCACTGTCCTAGAAATTCCTCCATCCCATGAAGCCATTTCCATCATGAAACCTAAAACAGAATAGACTTTGCTGAATTATGAGCTCTGCTTCAAGCCTACCTAGCCCTTTATCAAAATAAACTGAATTTTCATTGTGGGGCTTCATGTCTTGATTTTTTAGGTAATCATTTACTGTAAGAGAGACTCAGCCTACAGGGCAGATAAACATCTGCAACCTGAATTCACCATGCCAGACATGTTTAACATCGCTTTGTCAACACACTTATGATTTCTCAAGTACTATTCAGTCTCCATACAATAAAGGTAAAATAGGTTAGTGAAGGTTAAATATATGGCTCTATTTTTTTCATATAGTAAAAGACAATAAAGAACAAGCTATAATCAGAGCAAAATATAAATAATATCAAAATATCTTGTATTTGAAGAGGGCTGAATATTTGTGTCTAGGAAAGAATAAGTAAAAAAGTCTGCTATGAAATATTTGCTTGATAAACCATTTAACTGAGGCACCTGACAATGAGTAACATTTACATTTTTTCTCCTGGGTTGCTCTATATTGAGTATTGGGAGAAAGAAATATAGGTCGTTGTTAAATATAAGGTATGCTTACCTTTGACACACTTAAATACAAGTTCTGCTCTCCTTAAGCACCATGGTATAGTCATTTCCTAGAAACAGAAACAAAACAAATCTTGTTTCTAAAGAACTCTAAAAAATATATACTCAGATCTTAATCTATCTATAATGTTGATCATCTAGTTTGTGAACAAATTCAGGTAACTATTAGTTAATTTCAGCTGGACTTCTATGTGTGTGTTTTAGGCACATGACTTCTTCCATTTGCTGTACTATACGTACATACTATATGTACTATATGTATTTATTGCACTAGGAACTAAAACTAATAAAAATCTTGCTGACCAACCCCCTACCCCCAGAGAGAAAGGGCTAGAATTCTAGGGGAATCTTCAGAACACAATTTAAAAACTGTTTTATTGAACTAATGTATAACTTATTTAAATAGCCCCTTATAGCTAGATTTCCATTTTTAAATAACATTGCAGTGAATGTATTTATGTATATGTGTGAGAACATATATCTATATTTATCTATCTGTATATTTTTAAATGTAGTGATTGACTTGACAGAGAGAGAGAGGAACGGGGAGTCAGAGAGACTTATTGTTCCACTTATTCATATACTAGAGACCCAATGCATGAATTCATGCATTAGTGGGGTCCCTTGGCCTGGCCAGTGGGATTGCGCTGAAACTGGCTCTCTGACATCCCCTAAGGGGTGCCAGACTACTAGAGGTCGCAGGCCAGGCTAAGGGACCCTATCGGTGCATGATTGGGGCTGGGGAGGGATGCAGAAGATTGGCAGCTGGGAAGGGAGCATGGGAGGGCGCCAGGGCTTGTTCCGCCCATCCCAATTGGCCTGACCCCAGCAGCAAGCTAACCTACTGGTCAGAGTGTCTGCCCCCTGGTGGTCAGTGCATGTCATAGCAACTGGTCGACTCTTTGGCACATCATAATGAGTGGTTGAGTGGCCTTAGCATATCATTAGCATATTATGCTTTGATTGGTTGAGTGGCCAACCAGACAACCACACTTAGGATATTAGGCTTTTATTATATAGAATTAGTGGCCCGGTGCACAAAATTCATGTATGGGGGCGGGGGGGGGTGTTGTCCCTCAGATCGGCTTGCACCCTCTCCAACTTGGAACCCCTCAGTGGATATCTGACTGCCTAAACCAGCAGTCGGACATCCCTCTCGCAATCTGGGACCACTAGATCCTAACCACTCACCTGCCTGACTGCCTGATCATCCCTACCTGCCAGCCTGCTTGCTCCCAACTTTCCCCCCTTGCTGGCCTGATCACCCTCAACTGACTGCCACTGCTGGCCTACTCACCCTCAAATGCCCCCCCCCTCTGGGTCTGATTGCCCCTAACGACCTCTGCCTTAGCCTCACCATAAGACTTTGTTCTGAAGGACATCTGGAAGGTCTCCTGGTCTAATTAACATATTACTCTTTTATTAGTATAGATTCATTGGTTGATTCTTATATGTGCCCTGATCAGGGATCAAACCCTTCACGCTAAAAAAATGACAACTTTCTTTAGGCATTTTCAAGATGTGTCTTTCATAGGGTATGACATATTTTTCTTCCCTTCCCTGCCCCCCCTCACCTGACGATATGTTTCCATTGATTTTTAGAGCACTTAAAGAGAAAGGGAAAGACAGAGAGAAACATCAATGTGAGAGGTTGCCTTCAATTGGTTGCCTCCTGCATAAGCCCTGACCAGGGCCCCGGCCAGGGAGAGGAGCCTGTAACCTATATACATGCCCTTGATCAGAATCAAACCTGGATCCTGCGGTCAGTAAACCGAGGCTCTATCCACTGAGCCAAACCGGCTAGGGCAGGATGTGACATTTCTTAACCCTTCCAACAGTGGACCTTAGTTTTTTCCTCCAGAAGTGTAGTGGGAAAACCCTAGATCACTTACTTGGATTCTTATTACCCAACTTAGGTAATATATACAGGGAGCTTAGTCAATGAGCAGTCAGAAAAGGTGTTTCCTCTGCAGCTCATACACAGAGGACCCCCTATGTTGAGTCCACTGGGATGGGGGTGTGCCCTAAGCCCCACAGAGCCCAGTGGCCCCACGTTCTATCTGTTGGGCCGTGGGTGTGCCCTGTGCCACTTGACAGCAGCCACCAGGGGAACGGCCCAGCCCAGCAGCCCCACATTCTGTCTGCTAGGCTTCTGTCCACTGGGCTGGGAGCATGCCCCAAGCCTTACAGCAGCAGCTCGGGGCACGACCCCAGCCCAGCGGCCCCACGTTCTGTCCTCTGCACTTCTGTCCACTGGGCTGGAGGCATGCCCTGAGCCGCATGGTGTTGGCCGCCAGGGGCATGTCCCTGGCCCAGAGGTCTGGCATTCTGTCCACTGGGCTTCTGTCCACTGGGCTGGGAGCATGCCCTGAGCTGTGTGGCAGCCATTGCCAGCCCCATATTATGTCCACTGGGCTGGGGAAATGCCCCAGGCCACGCAGCAGCTGCTTAGAGCACACCCCCAGCCCAGCAGCCCCGCCTTGTGGCCAGAGCCCTCCCTCCACAGCCTCGGTGCTATGGGCGCCACCATCTTTGTCGTGGAGTGAGTTTAATGAGCATATTATCCTTTTGTTAGATAGTATTATTTCAGTGTAGAAAAGAATTCAGTTGTAGTAACCCATATATATGTGTGTATAGTGTCCCTTCCTCTCTGTGAAAAATCAATAAAACATATATATATATAAAAGAAATCATTCTATAATACCCCCCAAATCACTGTGGCTACATTACTATATTATACGTTACTATTAACTAAAATCCAGTATATGTAGATTTCCTTCCTTTTCATCTAATGACTTTTCTATGCCAGGATCACATCCAGGATACTATATTGGGTCATTATGTCACCTTAGGCTTCCCAGCCTGTGAGTTTCTCATTTTCCTTGTTTTTGATGAGTTTTGAGGAAAACTGGTCAAACATTTCATAGGATGCCTTATTTTGAATCTGCCTGGTAGTTTTGTGATTATTAGATTTGAGCTATGGCTTTTGAAGTGCTAAAGTGTCATTTTCCTCATGTAACAAGGGTACCTACTATCAACATGATTTATGACTGTTGATATTGACCTGGATCACCTGGTGCAAGTAGTGTTTTTTAGGTTTCTCCTATCCCTTCCCCCAAACTTTCCACACTGGACTCTTTGGAAAGAAGTCATCTACTGCGTGCAGTACACACTTAAAAGGTAAATATATTTTTGCGTCCCTCTTTAAGGATGGAGTATGTACATAAATTATTTGGACTTCTACATGGGAGATTTATTTACTCTTCTCCCCTTCCCTCCTTTACCTTCTTCTTCCCTCACCTCCAACTCTTTCTTTTTTCCCCTCCCACCCTCCCCCCCCGGTTTTTTTTAACCAATCATGTTTAATCAGTATGGTCTCATGGATCTTTACTTTTAGATGTTGAGTTGTAATTCAATTATTATTATCAAAACTTTTCTCAATCTTATTCTGATTGACCTTTCTGGCATAATTCCCATTAATGGCCACTCCTTTTTTTCATGAAACTTGCCAACCTCTCTTGGGGGCTGATTATCCTAGTTCTTAACCAAACTCTCAAGGTCTTTGGACCTCATGGCTACTTACTGCTATGACACCCTACCTAGTTTCCTGGATTCTAAACTCCCTTCAAAACACTGATTTGGCTAATTTAAGTACATTTGTGATTATATTATATTCCTGTTTAATAACTTATAATTGCCTCCTATTGTCTCATGAATAATATCTAAGACTTTATTTTAGTATTCAAGGCTATTTACATTAGGACCAAAACTATCGCAGCTTCTAGACTTTTAAACTTAAAAAGTTTCACTCACACACATCTGACCACCTTTGCCTGAATATGATTCTGTAATTCTGTTGCCCACCTCCTTACAATCTGCTGCTAGCCACTTCTTCCACCTAGCATGCCCTTCCTATTATTTCCAACTGTTGAAATCTGACCTTCATTCTCCAATGTCCAGCTTAACTTCCTTCTCTTTCATAAAGTATTTCCCCAGTATGAATGGTATCAGTTTTTTCCTTTATCTCAACAATCACATTTTACTCTGTCTTTTTTGGAGAGGTGTGTGTGAAGGAGAAATAGGTAGGGAGATGGAATTTATGTTTTCTTAAGTTATGTGAACCATTTTTTAGTCATCTTTGTTACCTTTACAATCCTATCTAATAAAAGAGAAACATGCAAATTGACCATACCTCTGCCCACAAACCACAAGCCAATCAGGAGTGAATATGCAAATCAACCCACCCAAGATTGCAGCTGATTTGCATATCCAGGCACAGAGCAAAGATAGCGTAGAAGTAAGCCAAGTGCTGCAGAAAGGAGCAAAGCTGCAGAGAAGTAAGCAGGGTGGCGGAGAAGGGAGGGGAGCAGGTGGGGGGACAGAGGCAGCCACAGGAAGCCCTATTCTTGCAGGAATCTTCCTGCAATGAGCCTCCAGTACTTCTATAATACTGAACTTACAGATGCTCAGAAACTTAGGTTGAACAAATCACTGTTTCATTTATGGAAATCTAAAGAGAAAGTGATTTTCTTTACTGAAAGACTTTGATAGGAAACTACTCTTTGTGTCCAAGATACTTTAAAATTGATAAATAAAAAGGGATCTAGTTACTGAGAGGGCTAAAATGTACAGAATCCTCTTTTCCAAAATTCTGGAAGCTTATGAAAGTGACTAATGAAATTTTCTGATGTTTATAATACTTCTCTGATTCAAAGTTCACAAAAAGGAACACATGCACAGTGAGCAAGTTTTTGTATTTTGACTTATTCCTCCCCAGTTTAAAAAAAATAATGTACAGAAAGAACAAGGTGACTAAGATATATCTACCTACAGCTAAGAGGAAATACTGATAGTTCTTAAAATTACAATAATAAGTCTTACATTTTCATGGAATTTTACAATGTATATCATTTATATTTCACAAAAAGCCTTTATTTAAAAAAAAAAAAAGACACGAAGAAAAATACAGCAAATCATCCATGGCCATGGGACAGTCTGAGATGTGCATTTTCATTTTCTTGATAGTATCTTCTGATGAAAAAGGTTTTCTATTTTAATTAAGTGATTTATTAAGTTTTTCTTTTATGGCTTTTGTCTATGTGTGTGTTCTAACAAATCTTTGCTTAACCTGATGTCATCAAGGTTTTCTTTTATGTTTTTCTTTAGAAGTTTTATAGTATTAGCTTTTTTGGTTTAGGTTTAGGATCCCTTTGAAGTTAATTTGTATGTATGATATGAGGTAAAATTCAAGCTTATCTTTTCCATATGAATATCTAATTCTTCCAACACTAGTGGTTGAAAACACTATCTTTGACCTGATGGTGTGGCTCAGTGGTTGAGCACCTATGAACCAGGAGGTCACAGTTCAATTCCCAGTTGGGGCACATGCAGGGTAGCAGGCTCAGTCCTCAGTAGGGGCTGTACAGAAGGCAGATCAATGACTCTCTTACATAGATTTTTCTCTCTCTCCTTATTCCTTCCTCTCTGAAATCAAGCTACTGGTGTATGGATTCATGCACAGGGCTACTAGTCTACTATGTAATATATACTAAGATTAGTTTCCAGAAGAAAGCTATTATATATTATATAGTAGACTAGCAGCCTTGTGCATAAATCCGTGCACCAGTAGCTCTCTTTGGGGCTGGGCCGATCCATGCCCGCTGCCCAGAGGCTCTCTGTGGCTCAGAGCCCATCCACACACCAGCCTGGCCAGAAGCCCTCTGTGGCTGGGGTGGAATGCTTGCTGTGTTGCCATGGCGACGAAGCAAGCATTCCGTCAAGCTGCTCATGCTGCCCACTCTCAGTGGCCGCCCTTCTCCCCGCTCCCCCGGGGGACTGGGGGACTCTGGCATGGCTGAGAGGACTGGGTGCCGCTATGTTGTGGCTATGGATACCGCCATCTTTTTGACAGAGTGATGGTTAATCTGCATATTACCATTTTATTAGATAGGCTGGGATATACAACATAGTGGGCTAGGTAAGAGTATATAAAGTTTTTATTATGGCAAAGTGACAACCTTACTGTCACACCTGTGAATATGCACTGTGAAAGAAATACATTGATGCCCTAGCCCAGGGGTCAGCAAACTGAGGCTCTGTTGACTAATGAGTTTGCTGACTACTGACCTAGACTTTTGATTCCAATAATTACAGGTTGTTTTGTTCCTTGTGATTAAGCCTCATTCCAGTGGTTGGCAAACTCATTAGTCAACAGAGTGGCAAAAAGTGGCTCGTGAGCCGCATGTGGCTTGTGAGCCATAGTTTGCCAACCACTACCCTAGCCAGTTTGGTTCAGTGGATAGAGTGTTGGCCTGTGTACTGAAGGGTCCCCGATTAGATTCTAATAAAGGGCACCTCTTTTGTTTTGGGCTCAATCCCCAGTAGAGGGCATGCAGGAGGCAGCTGATCAATAATTTGCTCTCATTATTTATGTTTCTCTCTCCCTCTCCCTCTCTCTTCCTTTCTGAAATCAGTCTATACTAATAAAAGCCTACGTGGCCCTTGAGTGTGACATTGTCACAAGATGGCCGCCACAAGATGGCCATGTGCACAGAGGGCCTGGTGGCCACTCTGCACGTTGAGGCGTGGGGGTCCTGCATCTCCATGCACTGGAGAGGAGGACAGTCTTGGTGGAAGAGGCGGGTTATGGCAGGGGAGGGCAGTTGTAGGTGATCAGGCTGGCAGGGGAGGGCGGTTGTAGGTGATTGGGCCAGCAGGGGAGGGCATTGGGGGCAATGGAGCAAGCAGGGGAGGGCAATTGGGGGAGATTGGGACTGTAGGGGAGGGCAGTTGGGGGCAATTGGGCTAGCAGGAGAGGGCAGTTGTGGGCCATTGAGCTGGCAGGGGAGCAGTTAGGTATCAATCAGGCTGGCAGGGGAGCAGTTAGGGGGCTATCAGGCTAGCAGGCAGAAGCACTTAGGAGCAATCAGGCAGGCAGGCGAGCAGTTAGGAGCCAGCAGTACCAGATTGTGAGAGGGATGTCCGACTGTCTGACCTCTGCAGGATCGGGCTTAAACCAGCAGTTGGACATCCCCAAAGGAGTCCCAGATGAGAGAGGGTACAAGCCAGTCTGAGGGACACCCCTCTCCCCTACGCATGAATGTCATGCACTGGGCCTTTAGTAAAAATATATTTAAAAAAATACATTGAAAAAGCTGAATGAATCATGTGAAACACTTCAGAGTTTGGAACTGAGGCAGAAAATTGGGCCCTGTGGCTATCCTTTAGATGATAAGTGGGGACTGAATACACAGAATAAATCCTAAACTTGGGAAATTAAAATGTCAATTCTGATTAAACTGCAGACAGTACTGTCTAAAGTTAATGGCCTTACCTTAATGACTCAACTTGAATCTTCTGATTAGGATAGTTGATGTTTCTCTCTCTTTCCCCTCTCTTTCCTCTCTGAAATCAATCTATACTAATAAAAGCCTAGGTGGCCCTTGAGTGTGACATTGTCACAAGATGGCTGCCACAAGATGGCCACTTGAATCTTCTGATAAGGATAACTGCAGAGGTGACTACAATTTAGAAGGTATACAGGTCTTCACTGTATGTCTTAGAAGTTCAATATCAGAATTATTTTATGAGTTTTTGAACAGGAAGGAAATTGCAAAACTATTCTTTACTCCCAAGTATGTGCCACTGAGGTACCTGAAATACTTGTATTAATCTGTTTCACAGTCATTATCAGAAGGTGAGAACTACTCTGGATTTCTCACTTTTCATATTCAAAAGCCATAGTGGGTTACAACCACTCTGAGGGTGTATTTGATGTATCTACCAAAGTGAAACATATGCACACCCTGAAACCTAACAATTCCATCCCTAAGCATATGCCCAACAGAAATGCCAATATGTATGTATAAAATGTTCATAGCAACATATGTGTCATAATAATCAAAACCTGAAAACTATTCAAATGTCCAAAAATAGTAAAACAGTAATAGTAAACTTGTAAGCTCTGTGCTTACAATTCACAATGGAATGAAGTCCATAACCACAAGTGGTAACATAAATAAATTTCATGAACATAAGATTGGGTGATAGAAGCCAGATAAGAAGTATGTACTATATGATTCATTCTGCTTATATGAACTACAAAAACACACTTAAATAATTTCTGCTTTTCAAAGTGAAAATTTCATTTACCCTTTTGGGGGATTGTAGTTTACATGATTGGAAGAGAGCATGAGGTTGGCTTCTGGGTGCTGGTAATGTTCTGTTCAATGATCTGGGTATTTGTTACATTGGTGTTCAGTTTGTGAAAATTTGAGCTATATATTTATGATATATGTATTTTTCTATATGTGCATTATACTGTAACAAAAAGTTAAAAACAAACAACCTCTTCACCAACCACAATAATTATAACTAAAGTCCCTAAGTCCCAAATTATTCAACAAGTTAATAGTAAAAATAAAAGAAAGTCAGGTCTCTAGCCTATTTGCTTAGTGGATAGAGTATCGGCCTGCTGACTGAAGGGTCCCAGATTTGATTCTGATCAAGGGCACACCAGGTTGTGGGCTCCATCCCCAATAGAGGGAGTGCAGGAGGCAGCTGATAATTGATTTACTCTCATCACTGATGTTTCTAGCTCTCCCTTCTGAAATCAATTAAAAAAAAAAAAGTCAGGAATGTAGGATTCTTGACTTACAGGTTCATTCCACATCTATCAGGTTAAAATGACTTCAGGATGACAGTATCTTCAGATCATAAAGATCTACACAGATAAAGCTAAAAATATCAGTATATTTTTCTTCTTGCCAACAGACTATTGTTTCCTTTGTAAAACAAAACAAAACAAAACACTACAGTCTATAGTCTGTTCTAGACAGTATCCTCACGCATACACTCAACTGTGGTAACTGAGTGTCTAGCAATTCTGTTAGAGGAAGAAAACAACATCTGAAAATGCAGGAAACCTAAGACAAATATCACCGCTATATCCTGTGTAGTGTTGTCTGAATTTATAGAATAAACTTCTTGACCTGAATGGATGTTTAAATACAACAAATGGTAAGATCATGGCCCAATATACTTTTGTGAATTAAAATGGACACTTTGGAAACAAACTTAATGTTCTGCAGCTGGCTGTCCCAATTTAAAACACATAACTTTTGTAACCTTGTGGGAGAGGGAATGCTGGTAGTATCAGATTTCTGAAGTAAATCCGAACTTAGTGACTTTTGGAAACACTGCTTTGAGGTTGTTTCCCACCTACATATGACCATTTTTATAAACTGGTTAACCAGGAGCCCAGCTGCAGGAATGTTTGAATGTTTTCTTGTGGCTGGAATTTATTACGAACTTTTATAATAAAAGCTCTTTTATATATGGACTAATTAGTGATGATAACCTAAAAGCTCTTTTATATATGGACTAATTAGTGATGATAACCTAACAATGGCTAAAAATTTCCTGATGGAACCAAGACTTTATAAAGCTACAGTGGGGGGGAAACGTGTTGATGCCAATCTCCCGATACCATATTAGGTATGACAGGCTACAGAAGTGAATGGAATGAGAGGTTAGGGAGTATGAGGCAACTTTCAGGATGAAGCCAGAATTCTCTTAATCAAAATGATAATGTGTCTGGTGAAAATATAAATGGACTATAAGTGGTAAATCATCTTGCCTTATATGGCAATGATTTGTGTGTGTGTGTTTACATAGGATATTGCATTTAAAAATGAGGTCTCTTATAATCAGTCTAAGTGGAGGCTCAGTCACTCTAAAAAGCAAAACATAAAATATTACATACACTTTACCATATGGCATGAACACACATCTTTTATTTTGGTAAATAACTTCTAAAAATCAATGATCAAACTTCCTTCCTGATATTCACTATCTGCACTTACTAATTAGCCATTTTACGTTTTTTAAAAAAAATGCCACCTCAAGACAGGCAGGCAACAGGTTGCTGACATGCGCTTTTCATTTCCAGGTTGACCCCTGCTTGCATCCATTTATTTTGAGGCTGCTTTGTTCCTCCAGACTATTTGAAACTTAATATTTAGTCCTTGAATTATTTCTACAACTTAGTCCCTCTAGCCAGTTTTTATGTGGGTGAGGGAAGAGAGCAGGAGAGAAAGCAAACAGTCATGGAAAGAGATTTTTTAAAATATAAAATATAAAGTACAGTATTTAATAAAATAAGTACATGACTATACCATGTTTTAGTTACAGAAGTCACTACTTATATTATACAAAGATCATCCTTGACAAAATGTTAAAATGAAGCTGGCTTCTTCCTGTCATCTAGCATCTCTGTTCCTTGCCTATTAGTGCAGACTCAGAGAAGGCAAATAAGTGTGGAGGGCGTATTTAATGCTAAATAATTTTTAAAGACAAAAACGAAGCAGAAAAAGGAGGAGAAGGGAGGAAAGGGGAGTAGAAGCATATACCTTATCCAAATCTAAAGATTACTTTGCTTTTCTAGTTACCTTCTATAGAATAATGCTATAATTCTCTGAACATAAATGGTTAAGAATTATTCACTGTTAGGTATTTTGTGCTACTCAATTCTATTAACCAGATAGGAGATAAAATAATTCTATTAGTAAAAAAAAAGTGCTTTTAAAATGTAAAGTGATTATTATTAGTACACAATATGGAGGGTTACATATTCATACAATTACAGCATTTTCCTATATGCTCACCTCTGACATATCATGCACAAGCAAGAGAGGAATACTTATTGTTGTGATGTCGTGGGTGCAGCAAACCTTGAGTATATTTCGGAGCCCCATAATGGCAGGATCGCGAGCAGTGATGTTTCCAGATTTCACATTGTCATCCACACAAAGATGAAAAGCAACATGGATTTCTGAGAGATTAGAATGCCGTGTAATGTAAAATTCTCCTGTGAACAATAAATGCAGTCATGATTTTCAAATGGCTAAATTGTCACCATCAATGGAGAGCACAAAGAGCTGGAATGGGCAATCAATGTATCAAACTAGTAGAGGTGAATCAGAAACCTATGTTGAGTTCAGGAAGCAATTATGATTACTGCATATAAATTCTTGGAGAGAAAGTGATGAAAAAAGAAGCAATAGCCACTCTTGCATTAGGTTCATAAATTGGTTATGAAGTAACCACCAAGTAATAAGTAAATCAAATGAGTATTCATCATCTCTATGTTGATATCAATGCTCAAAGTGTCCCATTTAACTCAAACTTAACATGTAAAAACAGGTTACTTGACTACCTGTCATTCCCATACCCTAAATCTGCTCTTTTCCATAAATTAATGGGTCTAATTTCTGTCCAGTTTTTTGCTCAGGACAGAAACACAGAAGTTCCCTTTCATTACTTTTTTTCCCTCTCAATGTGAAAAAAATCCCCAATCCAATTCACTACCAACTATTTTCAGTAACATCTCCAAAAAATATCTCAAATATGAGTACTCAATTTTTACTGCTATTGCGCTAGTTCATGCTACCATCACCTCTCACCTAGGTTTTTGTAATAGTCTCTTAATGAATCTCTTTGATTCCATTGTTGCCCATAGTACAGGCAAATAATTTATATGTATATCACATTATATCAATCCCTATGTAAAATCACCAAACAAGCTCAAACTACATTCAGAAAAAAGTCCAAATGCTTTACTGTGATCTGTAAGGCCTATATGATTTGGACACTGCCCATCTGTATGACATCCTCTTGTCTCAACTTCTCTCTTCCTGCCCAGCCACACTGGCTTTTGCTCAGTTCTGCAAACATGTTTAGCTTGTCCTCAATTCCGGCTGCTTTGTGAAAGGTGTCCCCCAGATTTCTGTACAGCTGACTTTTTATTAATCATGTCTCAGATCAAAAGCCACCTCCTTAGAGAGGCCTTCCATGACTATTCCAGGGACTGGAGGACTTCCTCATCTCTCACTTCTCTTTCACGTTGTTACATTTTATTCTATTCCTGGCAATGAAATTCTTCATTGTTTATGAGATTATTTTAAAGAGACCATTTGTTTATACTCCATAACTAGGAATTTTAGCTACCTTGTTTAATGTTCTATCTCTAGCACACAGAAGAGTACCTGGTACATAGAAGGTAGTTAATAAATATTTGTTGAATGAATGGATGAACAAATGTCTTAGACTGAATTTTAGAGCAGTGCTCATCGAAATTTAAATCCATGCTTCCTACAATCATTCCATTTTCTATGTAGTCACGTTAGCTACAGAATAGAAAATCTCACCAGCTTTTGTATTCTACAGTTTCTGTCATATAAAATAATAAAATATAAAACATAAAGAATATGTTTTAAAAAATACACACTGTTGCCTGGAAATTCTGGTATGCCCTTCTAGGAAAGCTGTGCTCTTCTAAAAAGTATTCTATCACTAACCCCTGCACCCACACAGTCTTCTTACCTTGGCTTCAAAGTCATTATCTCAGGATTTTACTTATACGTACTTATTAATAAATAATATAGTTAAAGGTACTTAATATACTTTAGCACAATGTTTAACCATTTCTACTTACCAGTGTACATGAATTATACCCATGAATGTTACTGACAGGCCCCCAGGAGGTATTTTTCTTTTTAACTCAAGATAAAAGAATTGGATAAGCAGAAAAGGAATTAAAGGAAAAAAGCAGAGACATAAACATGAAAATAAACTAGTCAAATAAAAAGTTTAAAAAATTATCTGATGAAAAATAGTTTTGTCACAATTTTTTGGATGGCAATAAAAGGCACAGGTAGCTTATTAGAAACCTGGACAATTATCTCTGAGACCATATACTTCTGGTCCCAATGAAATGCAGTGCCTTCTAAACTCCTCTGATCATTAGGTGATGGAGGTCTTAGCAGGAAATATGGCCATGGTCCAGCAGTGAGGCAGATGACTTAGTGAACAATCGCTCCTAACCTCCTCATCCCTTCGGGTGACCTTAGAAGACCTGTCACTGGACTTCATTTTACCAATAGTAAAATGGAGGTTGTGGAGCTGGCAGTAGTAATCACAGCAATAATATTGTAGAAAAAGGACTAGATTGGGCATTAAGAAGATCTGTTTCTAGCACTTATTGGCTGAGTGATCTTGGGTAAATCAATTCAACTTATAGATCCTTCGTACATCATGTATAAAATGGAAAATATAATGCCGGACAGCTTTTCTTGTGAGAATTAGATGATATAGACTGTAAATAGATTATTTTAAAGCAAAACTACTAGTTAAAAATTATATGAATAAAATATTTTTTCTTTGCAACTTAAAAAATGTAAAGCTTTTGTGATTTGATCTTTTTTCTCTGTTTACTTCCCAGCTGTGTAGACATCCTTTAACTAAATAGAAAATCAGATGCTACCTGCATATCTAGTTGAAGAGCCTAATATTCCTTTTTTAATGCAGATTTAATGGCATAGTTTCCTGATTTGGTGGTGATAACGAGATACTAATCTATAGGCTTTTTCCAAAAAGAACAAGGAAGGAAGTAAACATTGCAATAAAGAGTTAAGTTTTTGCCCTGGCTGGGTTTTCTCAGTGGTTAGAGCACTGGCCCACAGACAAAGGGTTGCAGCTTTGATTCCCAGTCAAGGGCACATACCTCAGTTGTGGGTTTCATCCCCAGCTCTGGTTGGGGCGTGTGCAGAAGGCAGCCAATCGGTGTGTCTCACTCACATTGATGTTTCTCTTTCTCTGGGTCTCTCCCTTCCTCTCTCCCTCTTCCTTCCCACTCTCTAAAAATCAATGGAAAAAATATCCTCTGGTGAGGATTAACAAAAAGAAAAAAAAAAAAGTTAAGTTTAAAAACAAAAACAAAAACAGACAATGGTACTTCTGAAGATATTAAGATTGGTACTTTTTAAGAAAACCACAAAACATGGATAATTTAATTATGGATCTATGAATAAAAATATAATGATTCCTGTCTCAATGAAGATATTTTTAGATAGAGAGGAGGACAGTTTCCTGTTCCACAAAGTGGTGATGCAATGTGGCCTCTAACATTATCCACTAAGGTAGGATATCTGAAGGTGGAAGAAAATTCAGAAGCTGATGACCACAAGTTAACTGACTGAGACTGACAAGATAATACCAGAAATGGCTATGCTATTTTCCTAGATTAAATGGAATGTGACCTACATGTAGAAAATCTGGGAAGGAAATATGAAGAAACAACCTTGGCTATTTATGAAACTGCAAAATATACCATTTAGTTTAAAAGACTTTACACTTATAAAGTAAACTAATAGGCCTTCCTTGTTATGCCATGTCATACAAACACTATTAAGGATCATCAGAGTGAATTCAATATGGGATTGAATTCAAGAGACTGAATTTCCAGTTTATATACTACTAAAGGCCTGATGCATGAAATTCATGCAAGAGTAGGCCTTTCTTCCCCCAGCTGCTGGCACCAGCTTCCCTCTAGCACCCAAGACCCAGGCTTCTTTTGCAGCCTCAGCTTCATCCAAAAGATAATCTGGAAGGACATCTGATCTAATTAGCATATTATGCTTTTATTATTATAGATATACCCAAGATAATAAGGAAATGAAAGAAATGGAAAGTATGAAAGTTGATGGGAAACTAGAAAGATTTTAAATCAGATGACCCATGTTTTCTGTACAAGTTCAACTGTTTACATTTCTGTTTCAGAGTAAAATTATTTCTTGGCTCATTAAAGAAACCAATATATGAAAGAAGAAATCTACAATAGCAAATAACAATAAAGTTTAACACTGCTTGAGCAAGTTTTCTTATACAAATCTAGAAAACTCAATACTAGTATAAGATTTAAGTTGTAGAACATCTATGAAAATATACTATATAGATATGATGCTGTTTTAAAGTGGTACATTGACAAACTTTTTATGAAGAATGCCTAATGTTCAAATCTGATTTCAATGTATCCTATCTAATAAAGAGGGGATATGCAAATTGACCATCACACCATAATAAGATGGTTGCACCCACAGTGGAGGCAGGAATTCTGTAAAACTAGATGGCTGCACCCACAGAGGAGGCTGAGTTTCCATTATGAGCTTTAACGAGCAATCAGCAGAGACCTGAGGCTACGCCACCTATCTGGTGGGGCTTGACAGTGGACCTCAGGCTGCGCCCCAGATCCCGGCACCAGGCCAAGCAACCTGAGGCTGTGGCCCCCACCTGGCAGGGTTTGAAGGGAGTGGGGCGGCTGGGTCTGGATCTAGTACAATGGTGGTGGGGCCAGTAGGGTCAGGGTCTTGTGTGATTTTTGAGGTGCACATGGGTGGGTGGGGACTTGACTCTGGTTCCTGTGGTGCACCCCAGACTCTGATAGGAGGAAGATTTTCATATATATTTTACTAATTTTCTTTTATCTCTGACACTTCTATTACAGAGAAAGAGCAAATAGCAATATTAAAATATTCCCTCTAATTAATTTCCTTTTAAGGTGCATGAATTTCATGCACTGGGTCACTAGTATGATAAGAAAATTGCACTTTGAAATAATACTTACCAGGTAAAATATTTAAATAGTTTCTATCAGCATTTTTAGACTTATCTTCACTTCCTCCATTTCGGTTTCCAGAATCTATTAATAAAATAATGAAACATGAAAGAATATTACAACATATAAAAACACATTGCTACTTCTATAGCAATCATGACAACAAACATTTATTAGGAATCTCTAGGTGCCAGGCATTCTGAAGCATGCTTTACATCAGAAATGGGAAATGTCTATAGCCCACAAGCCTCATAAAGCCCACAAAATCATTTGGTTTGACCCTGCCAAGGCATTAGGGGTGAGTTAATTAAATGTTTAACCAAATATAGCAAGCTAATTTTTAAGTTGATAATTTTATATGGCCTATAAATGATGTTATAAATACCCAAATGGCTTTTGGCAGAAAGAAGGTTCCCTACCCTTGCTTTACATGGATGGTCTCATTTAATTTTTACAAAATGCCTATAACCACAACCTTATGAGTTAAGTACTTTTAATACTTCATTTACATTTGAGAAAACAGAGTATTCATAGGTTAATTAACTTAACCAAGAATGTGAAGGTAAGTGGTGGAACCAGGATTGAACCTACATATACAGATCCCAAATACTCTGATCTTAACCACATTAGATTTGCCAATACTCTATTTCTCATCTGAGAGGTTCAAGGCACTAAGTTAACAACACATAAAATAACTTCATTAGATAATTGTCATGTGGCCATCTTTATTTTTAGAATCTGAGTCACTGCGTTTTATATAACTTGTTCAGAACTATAAACAAATGGTTAGTAGCATCAGGAATCACTTTGATAACTATAATTTGACATTATATACAATTTATTTCAAACAGATATGTAAAATTCTGTTTCAAATGGAGCGTTTTGTTTTGTTTTTCAGGTAGTCAATAGCTATTCTTTGTACAAGGCATGATATTACTTAGAAGGATACATGTTAGTAAAATGAGATACATCACAATTGACCACACATTATTATGGTTATATACAAATTATTTTACATATACACATATTTTTAATAGAAGATACATATGAATTTTATAAGAACTCTATCAGAAATCAAGAAAATGCAGTACAAATATTAGCATTTAAAGTAGCTCTTTTTAAGAAGCTGTATATTGATTCCAATTAAATACAAAACTATTTGGAATGCCCTTGGCATCAGAAAATCACTTGAAAAAAGTCAGAACTTCAAATGAGTAAACTGCACATACCAAGGGAATATCATGGTTTCAAGGAAATTCTGAATAAAAATAATTAAATATTTTTACCTAGGAAATATTTTAATGAGTTGATTTATAACATCATACCTTGTAAACACATGTATTTTATGAATGGACAGAGGGACAGAGAGGCACAAAGAGAAGGAAGGCTCTGTATTGCCAGAACATATTTAATGTAATAAGTTAGTTTCCCATAGAGAGCCATGTAATTGGTAGGCTCTGAATACATATCTGATCATAGCACAGAAAACAAAACAAAAAAAACAACAACAAATAAGGACTCTTAACTTTGTTCACATAAGGTGTAAACAGAATTCCTATTCAGTAAACAAGAGAAAACAGGTCATAGTCCATTTTCCTTTCCATGCCTTTTTTTTTTCTTGAAAAGAGAGAGAGAGAGAGAGAGAGAATGAATGATGTGAGAAACATTCACTAGTTGCCTCTCATACATGCCCCAATTGGGGCTGAACTTGCAACTTAGGTATGTGCCCTGACTGGGAATTGAAGCCATGATCTTTTGATGTATAGTAAAATACTCAAATCAACCAAGCCACATCAGCCAAGGTTCCCTTTCCATGTTTACTAAAAAAATGGTTATTTTTATTTTTAAAAATGTATATAAAATATGTACAAAAAACATTCTTTTTGTGGGACTATAAAGATGACAATATAATAAAACACAGTAAAGAAAACAATGGAATGTCTTAGAATAAAAAGGTACTTGTGTATCAGAATATAAATGTGTAGAACAAATAATGTGGGCATACACAGAAAAGGAAAAGACAGAGAAAATATTTTTAAAAAAAACTGTTCTGTAACAACATGCTAGTTCCTTTAAGAAAGTTGTCTTTTACAAACCTACTTGTTTCACTGACTCACTTAAACCACAAAATAGTTGCTTGAACAAAAACAAAATAGTTCCATGATGTACACACATTGCCTTAAGCGTATGTGGTTTAAAAACTTCCTGTCATTTACTGCACATTTGCTATCTCTCACAAATATACTTAGAATCCTCCTTCTGCCACACCTGTCATGATCTCAATTTTCATGTTTTAGTCACTACTAAGAATAATATTAAAATGTTAGTGATCACATCATTGCTAGTTTTGAAAGAGATGGAGAAAGATGGTAAATGAATATGAGGGCACACTGAAATTTTCCAAATGGTCCCAGTTAGGATATGCTTCCATACCAATTTTACTCAACCTGGCTCTATCAGACACATACTGCCATAGTAAAGCCACAATTATCTATAGTGAGAATAGAAGCTGGTAGAGCTTCTATGGACAATGAATTAAAGGACACTTATATTAATTACAAATGTACGTGTCCTACAATCCAAGAATTTCTCCTTAGGAATCTATTCTACAGATACGGCCATACACACACAATGATGTATGTGCAAGGTTATTTATACACTAGAGATCTGGCATACAAAATTTGTGCATGCAGCCCAGCCTGCACCCTCTCCAATTTGGAACCCCTCAGGAGATATTGACTGCTGGTTTAGGCCTGATCCTGGGAATCAGGACTGAATCGGCAATTGGACAACCCTCTCACAATGTGGGACCACTAGTTTCTAACTGCTCATCTGCCTGCCTCCTGATCGATCACCCCTAAATATCCACCCTGCCATATGATCAACCCTAACTGCCTCTGCCTGCTAGCCTGGTCACCCCCTACTACACTGCCTCCTCCCCCGGCCCCCTGCTGGCCTGGTCACCCCATGTAGCCTGCTGTTCAGTTGTTCGGCCATACCTCACTAACCCCCTGCAGGCTTGGTTGTCCCAGTCAGTCTGTGTTTGGTCATCTGTCCAGTTGTTTCGGTTGTGATAGCCCCTGGCTTTTTATATAGTAGGATTAATACTTACAAGAGGCCTGATGCATGAGCTAAGGATCTTGTACAAAATCTTGCTAAAAAGGGATTTAAGAATAGAATTTAAGCCCCTAAAGATATTGAATTTTGTTCTTAACTTCTTTCTTCTACCTCTTTCTGTATTTCAGTGATGGCCCATATGCTATTAAAGTGTGTAGGAACAGAACATTATGAGAGTCAAATTTTTAAAAATTTGAGTTTCACTGACCATGTGATTCTTTCAACTTACTCCTGCGCTGGGTTCTAGCATAAAGTACCACCTGCTGGACAACTTCCAGTTGCTCTTCAATTCGAGGAAAATGAAAGTCAGTGCACTCTTGGCAAACTGTGGCAAAATCTAAGGAACCCAAAACATGTACAAACTTTAAGGTGAACTATCAAATATTTAGTATTTACTTACAAACAAGGAGATCTGGTAAAAGAAATATAAAATTCACAAGTATGATTTTTTTAAAAATATATTTTTTATTGATTTTTTACAGAGAGGAAGGTAGAGGGATAGAGAGCTAGAAACATCGATGAGAGAGAGACATTGATCAGCTGCCTCGTACACGCCCCCCACTGGGATGTGCCCACAACCAAGGTACATGCCCTTGACCAGAATCGAGCCTGGGATCTTTCAGTCCGAAGGCCAATGCTCTATCCATTGAGCCAAACTGGTTTTGGCCACAAATATGATTTCTTATACTTGTCCTTTCAACAATTATGTCTTATGATTTAAAGTATAGCAATTTTGTTTTTATTAGAAACAATCTCTCAATCACTTAAAAGAGTAAATCGACAAGGAAATTTTAAAGTAATTCCAAGCCTTCTTTAAACAACAGATACTTTGACCATAATCTGGTCACAAATAGACAATTCAAGCTTCTTTTAAAAAGTTATGTATCTTAAAAGTTTATATATTGAAATTTTTTAAGTAATCATAAAAAATGAGTTGTATTCTGAGGGAAGGTATACATTTTACCTAGCACATTTAAGAAATAGGTTATTTAAAAAAAAACAAAAAGGTAAAAATGGAAATTTAAAATTCACTAAAGCCAGGATCTGCTTCTAAATTAAAACTACATTTATATCTTTCTTTAAGGCTATTGCTGTTCTTTTTTTAAAATATATTTTTATTGATTTCAGAGACAAAAGGGGGGACAGAAATAGAAATGTCAATAATGAGAGAAAATCACTAATTGGCTACCTTCTGCACACCGCCCCCACTGGGGATTGAGCTTGCAACCAGGGCATGTGCCCTTGACCGGAATTGAATCCAAGATGTTCTAGACACTGAACCAAACCAGCTAGGGCTACATTTATATCTTGATTATTCTTTTGTTGTACCTTGAAACAAGAAATCAGTATACAGTATAATACAATTTTAAGAGAAATTAACTATTCTAAAGCATCATGCCCCTCTTAAAGCTTGAAACAAATCTAAAACAGCTGTGGCCTGGTAGATTGTTATTTGATCTACTTGAACACTGGGATGACTAAAAATTTTTTTCAACTTTTCCATAATTTAATTTCTTTCTTTGTGAGAACGGTACTTAAAAAAGAAATTTAATGAAATAAATATATATATATAATGTTAACTTACCTCTTTTAATACCACTGTATGAATTAATTCTATTATCTACTAGTAAAACCAGGCCACAGAGAGATGTGGAATAAAGTGATAGAGCTGTCTGAAGTCGATGGAGTTTCACACCACTTCGATGATTTCTTTTGTGCTTACAGAAATCCAGCATGTCTGCTCTCAGCAATCTCAAGTTATGCATGGTCTTCAACTGAGCTCCTAGGGGATATAGGCGACAATCCCAGAAATATACTTAGCTGCAAATTCCTATAACAAACATCCAGATAAATCTGTGCTATAAATTACTGAAAATAGGCCTTGCATTTTCCCATTTTAATAACTAGTAATATTAAATCTTTCTATTTGCAAAAAATAATATAAACTGAAACTTATAGCCAAAAATCTGTAGGCTTTTGTGAGCATGATATACTTTGTAATTAAAATTAACTTAGGTATGTTTTACTCATATGCTAGGAATTTTTCCTATAGTATACAAAAAGCTTCACAATTTACAATAAATTATGACTGGAAAAAATTAATATACTTACCTAAGTGAATGGTAAAACTTTCTTCTAATTTTCTCTGTTCCTCATAAATCCTTCCATTTGGTTCTACTGATTCTCTGAACTGACTTGGTTGAACTTTAATTTCTTCACTGAAATTAATAAAATTATTGATTTGGGGGGGATGTTTATTAAGAACTTTTAAACTTTTCTTTTAAAGCAAGAAAATCTTTTTAACGAAATGACAAACTAACAGCTGAGAGTAGCGCTTAACTTATTCTTAAACTTATTCTTAATCCATGATGATAAATAAGATCCTAAGTACCAAGAGGTTCTAAAATTCCCACTTGTTCTTTCATTTCCTCACAGTAAGTAATGCATATAATTCATTTTCAGTCATTACCATATCAATTCTATGTTATCATTTAATATTTCTTCAAGGCCTAAGAGAATGATTAAAAGAAGTGACCAAATTATCACTTTAAAAATAACATTTAAAAATACATATTATTTACTAGAGTTGGCTGTAGACAAAACTAGAAAACAGAGAAAGTGAAAGAAATGAAAATTAAAAAATCACATAATAGAAAAAAATGAAGTTCATTTTTATGTATATTTTTCCTATCAACATTCTCCTCCTGTTAAAGGACTTCTCTATTTGCTCTATTCTGCTCTTGTATTTCCTGGAAAGATTTCCATGGGAGGCACTGTAATGGTACAGCTGTACAATTCAAATTTCATGGTATTGTTAGGGACAGAAATAGAATAGTGAGGACTAGTCTATATATATAAAAAGCCAGCGACTGAAACGCTGTAACAACCAGAATGACCAGTCACCATGATGCCCACTGTGGCCAGTGAACCAGACAGATCAAGGGGTAGGGCCTGTTGGCCAACCTCCCATGGCACCTCTCCTCAGCCTGCCCTGCCCCTGATTGGCTTCTCACATCCTGATCCAGGGAGGGGTGGCTGGCCAACCCTCCCATGGCTCTTCCCTCTGGCTGGCCCCACCCCTGATCAATATCCCTACCCCAAAAGAAGGCAGGGCAGGCCAGTTAACCTGCTGTAACCCCTCTCCCCAGCCAGCCCCTCCCCTGATGGGCCCCCACCACCTTGATGGGCCCACAGCCCCTCTCTCAGGTCTGATGGCCCCCCTACCCCTATGGGGGGCTGGCCAGCCCACCACCCACAGCCCCTCCCCATAGCTGACCACACCCCTGCCCTCACCAACCGAATTGGCCCACAGTCCCTCCCCCCAGCCAGCTCTACCCCTGATCACTCCTACCCCAAACACACATACCGATTAGGGATGGGGTTGGTTGGCCAACCTCTTATAACTCCTCCCTGGCCCCATTCAGGGGCAGGGCCAGCCAGCCCTGTGGCCCTCCCTGCAGCTGGCCCAGCCCTGGTTGGGTCCTGAGCAGGGTGGGCCAGCTGGCCAACCTCCCATCATCTCCTCCTACTGACAGGCCCATCTCTGATACGCCAATTGGAGCTAGGCTGACCAGACCCCACCCATGCATGAATTTGTGCACTGGACCTCTAGTTATAATTATAAGAAATATTAATCATGCTCTGTTAATCATGATGGTTCTGTTTTAATTATAGAAAACACATTTTAAGAGTTGTATACCCTGGGACCTGGGAGTTAACACTGGAATGCAGTTTATTCTCCTTTTCTGAGAACTGCCTATTATCAAGGAAAGATTAACAACCTTGTTGCTAAAACAATTTGGTCCTGAGGCACCCACCCTTTGTGACCCCCTCCCCACCAGCCCGCATTGCTTGTAACCTGTAACATTATATGTTGCCTACGTAGGTATGTAGTAATTCCACCCATGCCTGTAATTCCTACTTTTCCATGCAATCTTTGTCCTTTTACCCAATATAAGCAGCTAGCTTGTGAAGAAGGGTAGAGCAAATTTTCATGGATGACCTGCTGTTCTATGATACTGCTCGCATTACTGAAATAAATGCTCATATATGATTCAACCCTGTCTCTGCTTAATTGGCTCAAGTAGTGACAGGTAGCCTGGACCTATTGGTTGTCTAGTTTCAGTATGCTAAAGATGAGATAAGCCTGTAACAGTCATACATTCCCCTAACTACATTTTTGGAGTTAATCTAAGCAGTCTTATTGGTCTAACTGACTTCATTAGTATATGGCAAATATAAATCTAAAGATAAATTTATATTAATAAAATACCTCATCTTAGGATACAAAAAGTCACAAAAGAATGTTGTCCCACTCTAATAAGTCAAATCTATAATAATAAAAGTGGCCCTAAATGGTTTGGCTCAGTGTATAGAGCATCGGCTGTGGAGTGAAGGATCCCAGGTTCGATTCTGGTCAAGGGCATGTACCTTGGTTGTGGGCATATCCCCAGTAGGGGATGTGCAGGAGGCAGCTGATCAATGTTTCTCTCTCAACCATATTTCTAACGCTCTATTCCTCTCCCTTCCTTTCTGTAAAAAAAATCAATAAAATATATTTAAAAAAATAATAAATAAAAGCAAAATAGGCTAATTAGACTGGACACCCTTCTGGACATCTTTCCAGATGACCTTCCAGATGAAGCTGTGGTGGCGGGGGGCCAAGACAATCACCATGATGGCAGGGGCCCAGTTCCCTGCACAAATTTCATGCATTGAACCTCTTGTCCTGCCTAATAAAAGAGTAATATACAAATTGACCGTACCTCTGCTACATCCATAAGCCATACCCACCAGCCAGCCAATCAGAGCAAGTATGCAAATTAACCCAACCAAGATGGCTATGGCCACAGAGAGAGCAGGAGGGAGGCTTGGATTGGCCCCAACAGTGGAGGAAGCCAAGCTTTCTGCACACCCTGGACGACCCAGGCCTCCACTTAAGGCAACAAAGTTTCAATGGCTGTGCTAGTAGAAGGCTTGGCTCTGCTTCAGGCTACAAAGTTTCAATTGTAGAAGATAAATAAACCCCAGATACCAGGGCCTCTGCTTGGGTCACTAGGGGGGTGGGGGGAAGGAGGGGGCAAGGCCAACCTGCAAACCACTACAGGCTACTCGCCCAGGCTTCCCCACAGCCCAAGTGAACACCCACCGTGATCCAGGACACCCTTCAGGGCAAACCAGCTGGTCCCTACCCATGCACCAGGTCTCTATCCTATCTAATAAAAGAGTAATATGCAGATTGAAAACATCACTCCAACACACAAGATGGCTGCCCCCATGTGGTCAAAGATCCTGCCCCCATGTGGACACAAGATGGCCAGCACAAGATGGCCAGAGGGGTGGGCAGTTGGGGGTGATCAGGCCAGCAGGGGAGGGCAGTTAGGGGTGACCAGGCCCACAGGGGAGGGCAGATAGGGGCAAACAGGCTGGCAGGGGAATGGTTAGAGGGTGATCAGGCTGGTAGGCAGAAGTGGTTAGGGGCAATCAGGAAGACAGGCAGGTGAGCAGTTGGGAGCCAGCAGTCCTGGATTGCGAGAGGAGTCCAAGATTGGAGAGGGAGCAGGCTGGGCTAAGGATCACCCCCAACCCCTCCATGCATGAATATTGTGAACCGGGCCTCTAATAATATGTAAAATCATAAGTTTTCTGGAGTCCATCAGAGATTTGAGATAACAATACAACCAAATAAACTAAATTCTAAAGTGTGACAAACCTTCCAAGGAGAGACAGGACACAGTTTTCATTTTTGACAGAGCATAATATAAATGCATTGCTATAATGTAGGTGGGTAAGAAGAAATCAGCTAAAATTGTAAAAAATTCTTTTTTTTTTTATATATTTTTATTGATTTCAGAGAGAAGGCAAATGAAAGATTATGATACTTAGATAAGAGCATATATAGATATCAGGCAAACTGTTTAATAATAATGCATCCATCTGCCTGTTTGTTTCCAGTCCATAAATATTTACTGAGTATGTCTTATGTGACAGTATCAAGAGCCAGACACTTGTCAAGGATTTAGATATACAGTATAAAAAAGAGATGTATTCTTTGTCTTCAAGGAAAGACTAATGGGGGAAACTGTCATTACAGAAATAAAATGCTACTTCTAAACGTTTATATTATACTAGAGGTCCAGTGCAAGAAATTCAGGCACTTGGGGGGCAATCCCTCAGCCCAGCCTATGCCCTCTCATAGTCCAGGAGCCCTCACTCCTTACTGTCCACTTGCAGTGGAGGTGGAAGAAGTTTCACCTTCCAGCCATAGCTGCTGCACTCGCCCGCCATGAGCCTGGCTTCTGGCTGAGTGGTGCTCCCCCTGTGGGAGTGCACTGACCACCGGGAGGCAGCTCTTGCATTAAGCTTCTGCCCCCTGGTAGTCAGTGTACATCATAAAGAGCAGTCGTCCCACTATTCAGTCAATTTGCATATTAGCCTTTTATCATATAGGACTAGAAGACTGATGCGCGAAGGTTCTTTCCCTGGCTGCCAGCACCACTTTTGCTTTTGTCCAGAGTTACTTTTCTACCTTCCTATGCTGCACAGAGGCCCAGAGCAGCCAAGTATGCAAATTAACTGCCATCTTTGTTAGTTACTCACTCCTAATTGGCTGTGGGTGTCGCAAAGGTATAGTCAATTAGCATGTTTGTTTATTATTAAGTAAGATACCAGTTGGTGCTAGGAATAGGATCATTATACTATGCTAAGTATATTTCCAATGGAATATACTTTAGTATTTGAAAGAAAAAAGTTATTCTCAAATATGAATACACTAGAGGCCCAGTGCACGAAATTTGTTATCCTCAAATATGAATATACAAGAGGCCCGGTGCACAAAATTCATCCCTCAGCCCAGCCTGCACCCTCTCCTATCTGGGACCCTTTCAAGGGATGTTTGACTGCCCATTTAGACCCAATCCCAAGATTAGGTATAAACAAACAGTCAAACATCCCTCTCACAATCGGGACTGCTGGCTCCCAACTACTCTCCTGCCTGCCTGATTGCCTCTAACTGCTTCTTCCTGCCAGTCTGATCAATACCTAACAACTCCCCTGCCAACCTGATTGACACCTAACAGCTCCCCTGCAAGCCTGGTCCCCTACAACTGCCCTCCCCTACAAGCCTGGTCACCCCCAACTATCCTTCCCTGGAGGCCTGGTTGCCCTCAACTGCCCTTTCCTGCATGCCTAGTCCCCCCCAGCTACCCTTCTCTGCAGGCCTGACTGCCCACAACTGCCCTCCCCTGCTGGCCATCTTGTGGCTGCCATCTTGTGTCCACATGGGGCAGCCATCTTGTGTGTAGGAGTGACAGTCAATCTCCATATTACTCTTTTATAAAATAGGACAGCCAGGAAATAAAGCACTGTCAAGCTCTAGGTTTATCTACGAAATATAATGTAATTAGGCCATAAGGAACCATGCAAGTTATAAATCATGAAAAGTCCTTTGTACTATTTTTGGACTTTGTACATGCTATTACTGCACATATTGCTCTTTATAGTTTTATTTTATTTACATGTCTCCAGTCTCTCTAGATTCTAGAGTCTAGAATATAAGCTTCATATGGGCAGATAGTGTTTTTATTTATTTGCTTTGAGAATACTTAGCATTTAAGATGCATTCAACTAATGTTTATTGCACTGGAGGAAACCACTTTAAAGAAACAAGAAATAGTACTTGGGTATTTAGTTTTATACACCTAAGAGATTTACAAGGCTAATTTCTAGGGAAGAAACCACTATTTTAAACCAACCAATCAATCTTCTTCCCAAATAACCCACATAAAATCTATAAAACAAAGGCTTTTAAAAAAAACCCATCCAATTTGTAAATCCACCAAAGCTGTTTGCAGCAGCTTTTCCATATGAATGTCTTGTCCTGGCTTGGGCCTCAGACTTTCCTAAAATCTTTCAAATAAGCAGCAGTTAGCATCAGCATGCCCCACAGCTATCAATAAGTGCCAATACTCAGCATTAGCACCAAACCTACTTTGATTCACAGTTTGGCCTCGCCTGAGCACTTTCAAGCCCAACATAAGTAGTAGCCATCTGTAGATTGCTCTGAAGCTCCTCCAAGTAGGCCCCAGAACCAGTGCATCCATTGAACAGCTTCAGACCATACTGGATTACAATCTTACACATCCACTGCCACCCACTCCAGGAGCAGATTCAGTGAGCAGCAAAGCCCCACTGAAGCAAGTCCTGCTCCACAGGAGTGTCTCCTGCATAGCAGCTCTTCCAATGTAGTCACAGCTGGCCCTCAGAGCCAAATGGCCCAGAGGTCAATTCCACTCTGTGACCCCAACAACAAAGGCTCAATGACAACAAGATTGGGCACATAGCCCATTCAGAGGCACTGCTAGAATACTCCGCTCAGGTGACTGTGGAGTCTGAACCACTGGACCCTACAGAACACCTACTACACAAGGTCACTCTACCAATTGCAGGAGACATAGCAGCTCTACCTAATACATAGAAACAAACTTAGAGAAGCAGCCAAAATGTGGAGAAAAAGAAACATGTTACAAATGAAAGAACAGAAAAAATCCCAAGAAAAACACTAAATAAAATGAAAGCAAGCAAACAACTACATATAGAGTTCAACACAATGGTCATAAGGTTGCTCAAGGATCTTAATGAAAGCTTCAAGGGACTTAGTGAGACTTTAAAGAACTTTAGTGAGAATTTCAAAGACATGAAAAAGGTCCAGTCAGAAATTAAGCATATACTAACTGAAATAAAGAATAATTTACTGGGATTCAACAGTACAGTAAAGGATTCTGAGAATCAAATTAATGATTTGGAATATGAGGAAGCAAAAAACACCCCATCATAAGAGCAAAAAGAAAAAAGGATCCAAAAATATGAAGATAGTATAAGGAGCCTCTGGGATAACTTCAAGCATACCAACATTTGCATCATGGGGTACCAGAAGGAGGAGAGAGAGAACAAGATATTGAAAACCTGTTTGAAGAAATGACAGAAAATTTCCCCTATCCGGTGAAAGAAATAGACTTACAAGTCCAGGAAGCACAGAGAGTTCCAAACAAGAGGAACCCAAAGAGACCCACACCAAGACACATCTATAATAATAAAAACATAATATATTATTTAGACAGGCTGTCCTTCCAGACAACCTTCTGGATGAAGCCAGGAAGGAAGCCCGGGTCCCAGGTGCCAGAGGAAAGCTGGTGCCGGCAGCTAGGGAAAGGAAGGCCTATTCTTGCACGAATTTCATGCCTCAGGCCTCTAGTCATAAATAAAATGTCAAGGGTTAAAGACAAAGAGAGAATCTTAAAAGCATAAAGACAAAATCAGTTAGTTACCTACAAGGGAACACCTGTATGACTATCAGCTGATTTCTCAAAAGAAACTTTGCAGTCCAGTAGAGAGTGGCAAGAAATATTCAAAGTGATAATAGCAAGAACCTACAACCAAGATTACTCCACCCAGCAAAGCTATCATTTAGAATTGACGGTCAAAGAGCTTCACAGACAAAAAATGCTAATGGAATTCATCACTACCAAACCAATATTATCATATGAAATGCTGAAGGGTATTCTTTAAGAAGAGGTAGAAGAAGGGAAAAAAAAGATAAGAAATATGAACAATAAAATGATAATACATATATATCAACAATTGAATCTAAAAATCAAAATAAACCAACAAGAAATCTAATGAACAAAACAAACTAATGAATAAAATAGAACTAGCGACATGGAACAGACTGACAAATCTCACAGGGAAGGGATGAGGGGGGAATGAGAAGAAATTAACTAAAGATCTTATATGAATACTAGAAGCCTGAAATTACTTGCACGAAATTCATGCAAAAGTAGGCCTTCCTTACCCCAGCTGCCGGCATTGGCTTCCCTTTGGCACCTGGGAACTGGGTTTTCTTACTTCCAGCCACAGGCAGGCACCCGGGACCCGAGCTTCCCTGCAGCCATTGGAAGGCACCTAGTCTTCCCTCCTAGAAGGACGTCTGGTCTAATTAGCATATTATGCTTTTATTATTATAGATATGTATTACTTATGAACACAGACAATAGAGTGGTGAAGGCCTAAGGTGGGATAGAAACCTGGTGGAGGGAGGCAATGGGGGAAAAAAAGAAGGACATCTGTAATACTCTCAACAGTAAAGATTTTTTAAAACAGTATAAAATTATCTTGAATTTTTTTTGGTAACTTAGAAATATTTACTACTAAAAAGGTTTAATTTTATAATAAACACAAATTACTAATAACAGTGAACTTCCATCTCGTAAGAATAATACATAATTAATACCTGAGGGAACTGTTGTTGGGGTTTTTTAGGTCCTGATGAAGTTTGATCACCCATTCCTGATATTCTTGTTTTTGGATGGCAGTTGATTGTTTTAATTCATTTGACCATTTATTTTCTAAGTCCTAAACATAGACAATATACCAACTAGTTAATTTTTTTTAATGAAAATAAGAAAGAAAAAAAAATAACTGTATATCTAAAATCCATTGTACTTTACTTACTTGTTGGGATTCAAAATGCTGAGCAGCCAGTGAATTTACATCTTGATCTGTCAGAGATTTTCCCAACTCCTGCATCACTTTTTCCATTTCAATACCTTGTCTAAAGCATAAATAAGATCAGATATATTCATTAGAATTTTAAGGTAATACGACCACTCCAGATTCATTGAACACTCTCTAGAACAGTGGTTCTCAACCTTTCTAATGCTGCGGCCCTTTAATATAGTTCCTCATGTTGTGGTGACCCCCAACCATAAAATCATTTTTGTTGCTATCTCATAACTGTAATTTTGCTACTGTTATGAATCGTAATGTAAATATCTCTGCTTTCCGATGGTCTTAGGCTCATATTGTCATGATCCACAGGTTGAGAATGGCTGCTATAGAGCCTAAGACCATCAGAGCATATCCACCCTAAGCTTCCTGACGTATTCAGCAGCACTTTTCTTCAAAATAATGAATCAAAACTTCCCGCAAATGCTCCTTTTTGTTGGCATGAAATTCAACATCTTTAAGTTTAAAAATATCTGTGATGTTAACACCTTTACAAAATTTGACATAGGAAGTTTTGAAGCTTGTTGTCAGTACAAACAAAGTAGCATACATATCAAGTTGCATTTATATCAACATATGTTGAACTTCATGAATAAAACAGAACCAGAGACATGGAACAGACAAATCTCACAGGGAAGGGGAGGGATGAGAAGATATTAATAAAATAAATTTAGATTACAATTTAGATACATGTGAACACTGTTTTAAGTGCTTTAAAAGTGATGATTTCGATATGAAAGACAAAAAACATCCAGGTCAACCGAAAAAGTTTGAAGACCAACAATTACAAGTATTATTGGATGAAGATGCATGTCAAACTCAAAAACAATTTGCAGAAAGATTAAACGTTGCTCAGCAAACAATTTCCGATAGTTTACGAACAATGGGAAAGATTTTAAAGGAAGCGAAATGGGTGCCACATCAACTGAACGAAAGACAAATGGAAAACCAAAAAGTCATCAGTAAAATGTTGCTTCAATGGCATGAAAGTCTTTTTTGCATCAAATTGTGACTGGCGATGAAAAGTGGATTTATTTTGAGAATCCTAAGTGCACAAAATCATAGGTTGATCCAGGTAAACCATCAACATCGACTGCAAGGCCAAATCGCTTTGGGAAGAAGACAATGCTCTGCGTTTGGTGAAATCAGGAAGGTGTGGTTTATTATGAGCTTCTAAAACCAGGTGAAACCATTAACACTGATCGCTACCAACAACAAATAATCAATTTGAACTATGCTTTGATAGTCAAACAACCAGAATGTGCCAAAAGATATTGCAAAGGAATTTTGCTTCACCACACACTTCAAAACCAGTTAAAGACACGTTAAAAGATCTTGCCTAGAAAGTATTAACCCACCCGCCATATTCACCAGACCTTGCTCTTTCAGATTACCACTTTTCTGATCGATGGCACTCACACTTTCTGAGCCAACACTTCAAAATGTACAAATTAGTGGAAAATTGAGTCTCAAAACAAGTGAAGTTCTATTGGGATGGTATCCACAAATTACCTGAAAGATGGAGGAAATGTGTAGCTAGAGATGGACATTACTTTGAATAAAGCACTTTTGATGTTTCTCTTGAAATCATTGTGTTTTCTCTTATTACAAAATCTGAATTATTAACTGGTACACCTGGTAGTTGCTTCTTATGTGTGCCCTGACTGGAGATCAAACCCACAACTTTGGTGTATTGGGATGATGCTCTACCCAACAAGGGCCTTGTGAAGTTAAATTTTAATCTAAATTTAATGCAAAATGAAAGCAGTCAAAATCTAGGTCATCTTTCAATTTCCATGGCACACAATCCAGTCCCTCTCACAATCCAGGACTGTTGGCTCCCAATTGCTTGCCTGCTTGTTTTCCAGGTTGCCCCTAACTGCTTCTGCCTGCCAGCCTGATCACCCCCTAACCATTTCCTGCCAGCCTGGTTGATGCCTAACTGCTCCCCTGCCAGCCTGTTTGCCCCTAACTACCCTCCCCTGCAGGCCTGGTCACCCCTTACTGCCCTCCCCTGCAGGCCTGGTCCCCTTCAACTGCTTTCCCCTGCAGGCCTGGGTCCCACCCAACTGCCCTTGCCTACAGGCCTGGTTGCCCCCAACTTCCCTCCTCTGCCTGCCTGGTCACCCAACTGCCCTTCCCTACTAGCTTGGTAACTCAGAACTGCCCTCCCTTGCAGACCTGGTCCCTCCCAACTACCCTCCCCCTGCTGGCCATCTTGTGGCAGCCATCTTGTGTACACATGAGGCAGCTATCTTATGTGTTGGAGTGATAGTCAATTTGCATATTATTCTTTTATTAGATAGAATAGAGGCCTGGTACACAGGTGGGGGCCAGCTGATTTGTTCTGAAGGGTGTCCTGGATCAGGGCAGTTGTTCCCTTGGAACGTGGGGCAGCCTGGGTGAGGGTCCTGTGGTGGTTTGCAGGATGGCCACATCTTCCAGTGACCCAAGTGGAGGCACTGGTATCTGGGATTTATTTATCTTCTATAATTGAAACTCTGTAGCCTTGAGCAGAGCCAAGCCTCCTGCTTGCTCCGAGGCTGCAGCCATTTTTGTTGTGACTTATTTATCTTCTATAATTGAAACTTTATAGCCTAAAGCAGAGACCAAGGCAGCTGGGACTGCGGAAACTTGGCTTCCTCTATCATCAGGGGCGACTCAAGCCTCCTACTCTCTCCAGCTCTGTGGCTACTGCCATTTTTTGTTGAGATTTATTTATGTTCTAAAATTGAAACTTTGTAGCCTTGAGTGGAGGAGGCCTAGGCTGGCCAGGGTGTATAGAAAGCTTGGCTTCCTCCATTACCAGAGAAACCCAAGCCTCCTGCTTAATTCATGGCCATAGCCATACTGGATGGGTTAATTTGCATATTTGCTCCTGATTGGTTGGTGGCTGTGGCTTGTGGGTATAGCAGATGGTTAATTTGCATATTACTCTCTTATTAGGTAGGATAAGTAAGTTCATTCAAATTTTCAAATTAAAAATTATTTTTTAATACAAATGTGTTAAAGTTTGTTCTAAAACATATTTTAAACAAACTTAGAATGAAACAGACATCAACGAAAAGAATTTTATATCATTCTAGTTAATTTAAATAAATACTATTAGAAGTTCATACTTCTTTATAACAACTGATTAAGATAGTTATTTATATGATAAGTGAAATTTATTCATACATGATACATTTACACTTTTCTATATATACCTTCTTATATTAAATATTCAACACCACTTAGTCCACACTTAATTCTAATGTAGGTGACCCCCTTAATTTTTTAATAACTACTAGAGGTCAGGGGAAAATTATGCTAGCAAGTAAGATTTTTATTTAAAACAGAAATAACTGCTAAATATTTATAAATACAAACTTCCATATGAATGTATTAATATTTTACATTACACATGTTCCCTCTAGTGGATAAAAAATATCACTGCCATCTTTACATTTAAAAAAAATATCTTAAGTCTAGTAACGCAAAAGAAGCAAATTTCCAGTGAGGAAAAAGAAAGACAAATAAATAAGAACTCAACAAATAAAATGGCACGGGTATTTTCTTTACCTTAAATGTGTCAGAAACACAAGTAGCTAATGATATACAAGATGCAGGAAAAGTAGGTTTACGGTTGTTTCTATAAAAATACCATAATTAATAAATGATAATACAACAAATTCTGTTTCAAGTACTCACAATTATAAACCTACTTTTGCTCCACCCTGTATTAACAATACAGTATATATTTTCTATGATTTTTTAAAAATATATTTTATTAATTTTTTACAGAGAGGAAGGGTGGGGGATAAAGTTAGAAACATCGATGAGAAAGAGACATCAATCAGCTGCCTCTTGCACGCCCCCTACTGCGGATGTGCCCGCAACCAAGGTACATGCCCTTGACTGGAATCGAACCTGGGACCTTTTAGTCCACAGTCCGATGCTCTATCCACTGAGCCAAATGGTTTTGGCTGTATTTTCTATGATTAAGATCAAAGGGAATGTTATTATATTTCAGACATACTATGTATGTCAGACATGACAATTCTCACAACTTGTATATAATCTGGAACACATTCTGGAAAAAAAAGATAATAATAACTGCACTGATGCTGTGCTTAGAAATTGTCTTTTAAAGATATAAAATGGAATTAAAATAAAAGGGTTTATAGGAAAATGTGTCATCCTGCTCACACATTGAATAAATGAAGTAAGCAAAATTTTGGGTGAAATTCCACAAATACTAGTGAATTCCAACTTACCTTAAGTATATGTTCACCTTTGTGATATATATTATGGACCTTAAGAGCAACATAGCTTATATTTCCTTCTTAAGCAAACAGATTGGATATGTGAAAGATAAACTATAAAACTGTTTTAAAAAGAAATGTATTGCCCAGCTAACATGGCTCAGTAGTTGAGCATTCACCTATAAACCAGGAAGTCATGGTTCGATTCCCTATCAAGGCACATGCCTAGGTTGCGGGCTTGATCCCTAATGGGAGATGAGCAGGATGCAGCTAATCAGTGACTCTTCTCATCATTGATGTTTCTATCTACCTCTCCCTTCCTCTCTAAAATCAATAAAAATAAAAAAATACACAGAACTGTATTCAAATGATGATTATATTTTAGAAAGAAAAAAAGCAAAGCCCTATCAAGAAATTTGGCGAAAGGATATTTCAAAAAATAATGTAACAGCCTGGCCAGTGTCTACTGGTTAGCACCAACCTATGGACCAGGAGGTCATGGTTTGGTTCCTGGTCAGGGCACATGCCCCAGTTGTGGGCTGAATCCCCAGTGGGGGACATGCAGGAGGTGACCGATCAATGTTTTTCTCTCATCAATATTTACAACTCTCTATCCTCCTTTCCTCTCTCTAAAACCAATAAAAATATATTTAAAAATAATAGCATATCAAAATTTTACTAAAAACTATTCCAGGATAGAGAAAAAAAAGGTATAAAGTTCCAATAAATGCAGAAAATCAGAAAGTTAATTCAGCTTCCCAAAAGGTGAAGGTCAGAGAATACTGATGGCCACAATTGAAGCTTTCTGGGAGGTGCAGTGACTAGGCAACAAAGTGGGTCACAATTTAGAGTAGCTCCCCAGCTAAATAAAAGGACAATAAAAGCCAATGATATAAACTATAGATGGCCAAGTTGGGAATTTTTTCATATACCTTAATAAGCAGAATGACTATAGTCCCAGAATACCTGAGATCCAAGAACAAATTCAGAATGAGTTATATTACTTGAAGCCCTGGTAGGAAAATTCGTACTCGGGTAGGTGCACAAAAATCCATACACAGGTAGGGTCCCTAGGCCTGCCTGGTCGGCGATCAGGGCTGATTGGGGCCTTCCTTCCCCCAGCTTCCAGCCGGGGCCTTCCTTCATTCTGCACCAACCCCTGGTGGTCAGCACACATCATAGTGAGTGGTCAAACCCCTGAGGGGACAATTTATATATTAGCCTTTTATTATTTAGAATATTTAAAAATCTAATTTTTATTTTGTTCTTATCTTAAATATATATTCACAATTTTATTAGGTACCTTATAAAGAACTAGAAAAAATGTTTCTCTCCCCCAGGCACACAGCCTCAACTATTTTCCCAGTGGCAACTACTCATACTACAGATATCCCATCTAGAAAAAAAATAAACTGCTTCAAAACAGGTAATCAGCAAGCCCAAACACATAAAAAGTGACAAATGTTCCAAAAAATCATGTTCTTTTTGACCCAGAAACATTTCTAATATCTTATTGCAGCGGTTCTCAACCTGTGGGTCGCAACCCCTTTGGGGGTCAAACGACCCTTTCACAGGGGTCGCCTAAGATTATCGGAAAATACAGATATTTACATCACAATGCATAGCAGTAGCAAAATTTCATGATTGGGGATCACCACCACATGAGGAACTGTATGCAAGAGTCATGGCCTTAGGAAGGTTGAGAACCACTGTCTTATCGGATATGAGAATAAAAGGTCCAGAGGAGCCGAAACTGGTTTGGCTCAGTGGATAGAGCGTCAGCCTGCGGACTGAAAGGTCCCAGGTTCTATTCCGGTCAAGGGCACGTACCTTGGTTGCGGGCACACCTCCAGTAGGGGGCATGCAGGAGGTAGCTGATCAATGTCTCTCTCTCATCGATGTTTCTAACTCTCTATTCCTTTCCCTTCCTCTCTGTAAAAAATCAATAAAATATATTTAAAAAAAAAAAAAGGTCCAGAGGAATTGAATTATAATGAAAACGTACAAACCTATGCAATATAGGAATGCTGATCTGATACAAAAAAGACAGTAGCCACAAGAAAAATTATTAAATCTATTTGCTATGATTTCTATCTTTTAAATATTTTTAAAATGACAACCCACAAAATAACACATTATTCTCATATTGCTAGTCCCCAAGTTTCTAATGAGAAGCTAATGAAGGCCAGAAGCAAACCAGTACATCATTTTAAATTTATTTCTTTGGGACTAATTTCATAATATGTAATTTTTCCTAATATAATTTTACAATTAAAGTAATTTTACATCAGCAACACTAAAAAATTACCTTAATGCCACATACACCTAAAGTCTTAAATAAGTGTTTTTAACTTAATGTAATTAGAATCAGCTACATCAAAATAGGTTATCTGGAAGAAGTATGTTCTGAATTACTAGTTATAGAAAGTCATGCTTTAAAATAATGCTAGCAATTTTTTACTTACTTGGAAGAAAAAAAAATGGATCATTAAAACACTGTTCGCATACTATATTAAGTAATTCACACAAAATGAATTTGAATCTAATCAACATCTCTTGGAATATTTCTAGTGTTTTTGTCCCGCCCGCCCCTGGATGTAAATAAGCTTACAAAATGAACTGGGACTATGGACTGAGTCACAGCAAGGTTTTAAATAGGTCCTGAATAGGGAGGCAGTATGACATAGTGCTTAATAGCTTTAGAGTCAGACTTCCTGGTTTCAAATTCTAGCTTTTCCTTAGACAAGTTACTGAAGCCTCAGTTTCCTCAACTGCATAATGGGTATAACAGTAGGGTGGTGGTAAGGATAAATGAGATAGGGCATCTGTTATGAACTGCATGTTTGTGTCCCCTCCATATTCACATGTTGAAACCCTAACCCTGTCCCCTGCAATGTGATGGTATTTGAAGGTAGGGCTTTTGGGGAGGTAATTAGATTTAGAAAAGGCCATGAAGTTGAAGTTCTCATAACAGAATTAGAGGAAGAGATGCTAGAGCTCACACTCTAGAAAAGACACAGTAGGAGCACATAGTGAGGAAAGGCCATGTGAGCACACATCAAGAAGGTACTATCTATAAACCAGGAGTGAGAAATAATTTCTGTTGTTTACACTACCCAGTCTATGGTGTTTTTCTATAGCAGCCTTAACTGACTAAGACAACATCCAAAACACTTTGTTCAAAAGTAAGCTATTCTTCTTATGAGAAATAGAATATATAAAGTCACCATTAGTTATTTCGGTAAATCACTTGAGAAGTTTTATACACTTATCAGGATTCCCCACTTGAAATTACATATTTAAACACACAAGAAAATTAATTTCTATTATTAAAGAATTTTTTCTATTTTATTTTTAAATTTTATAACAAAAACAAGTTCTGCAGGACACAATTGATTATGTTACATTTAATTATGATAATGTAAGAAATTTTAAATACCTCTCTCGTAATTTTTTCAGCTCCACATCTCTTTCACCAATCAGTTCTGAGATACTAACAAAATAATTATGTTCCAAATTTAGGAGCGTTTCAGAGGCAGGAGAATGAATTAGGTCATGGTACACATCTGCAAAATCTTCATCCCAGCTGGGATCTTCAGGCCTTGCATGCTCTAATGTGGTCTACAAATAATACACAGACATTCTTAAATCACGATGTAGGATTTTTATTTAACACACTACTAGAAAAGCATGTACTATTATATTATAATTCTATTTTTATACATCAGACAAGAACAGAAAGATTGCCTTTTTATATATGTGTATATATTGGTTATCTGCGATTATCTGAGTATACACACAAAAATTAAAAGTTATAAACTAAGTTGTTAACATCCCTGAAGGCAGGGACGGAGAGGGGGTAATATGGAAGAAGAGATGGGAAGTGTACACAATAAAAACAAGACAAAACACTATGCTATAACCAATTTCTGTAAAATAGCATATATACACACACAAGGACGTGATTAACAAAATGCTAATGATGGCTATTTGAGGGCAGTGGGATTGGTGATGACCCTTATTTTTTTATATTATAATGTGCTAGAGACCTGGTGCACAACATTCGTGCCTTCAAGTCCCTCTTGAGCAGTCTGGGAGCCCTCAGGGATGTCCCTGAGCAGGCCTAAGCTGTCAGTTGGACATTCTTAGCACTGCCACAGAGTTGGGAGAGGCTCCTGCCACCACCCCTATGCTCGCCAGCCAGCCATCAGCTCAACTTATGGTTGAGCAGCTCTCCCACCCTGGGAGCAGACTGACCAGGAGGCAGCTCCTGCATTGAGCATCTGCCCCCTGGTGGTTGGTGCGCATCATAGTGCCCAGTCATTCTGCCATTTGATTGATTTGCATATTACCCTTTTATTACATAGGATAATATAATTATTTGCATGTATTAATTATATAATCAGAAAAACTTTTCATTATTAACAAATACATTGCTAAAAAATGTTTTTTAACTATATATTTAGAAAATAAGGTTACCCATATGGTCCCAAGTGTTGTGATTTTCAAAGTGTGGCAATTCTTTCTTCTTAAAATATAAGCATGCTTTTAGGTACATGAAAACAGCAGTTATCAAATGATAAAGGACTGAGTAAACACTGACAACAAAACAGAAACAGAAGCGAGGCTAACTAGGGATACTAGGGCACACACAAATCTACCCTGCGAAGTACAGAAGCCTGTCCCACAGACATGTGATATCTCAACACATCAGACAGACACAGTGCTTTACAAGTGAGGAAAATGACATGCTGAGAAGTCCCTTGTCAGGGATCACACAATTTCATGGCAAAAGTGTAAATAACACAAATATTACAATGTGTTTTCCATTACTTATCTTTGTATAAAGACAACTGTAAAAAAAAAGAACAATTTGAATTATCCCATTTTCTTGCCAATGAAAATACTAAAAAACTGTATTGTATGTAAAAATAAAGCAAATAGATTAAGTCACAGAAACGGCTATTTTATACTTGGTCAATCAATAGGTAAACTTTGCAGCTTTTCCTTCACTTATACCTCAATCAATTGCCAGCTCAGGAGGGAAGGGTTTAAGATGACTAGCTAAATCTAGAACATAGATTTCACATACTCTATGCCTCTGAAAACCTGAGCCCAAATTCTGATAGCTGCTCCTTTTTGCATCCCTAATCTTTAACAGTAATGGTTATCTAACAACTTACCTGTCACTAACCCTCATTCATTTAAAGCTTTGGCACTGAGTTCACATACTTCTTCTCTCACCCACATCCTGTCATCAAACCTGATCACTTGAATGTCTGTGTGGATAACCCATCCCATGCCTTGTCTCCTTACTTCCACCTAGATACCCATTCTATATCATCACGAGGAATAATTCAAACTCTCAAAATCAAACATTCAGTCTCTGACTATAACCTCAGACCAATTCTCACTGAACTACACCCAGGCAATTGGTTCTTCATATCAGCCATTAGCTCACACCTCGCTTCCCTTTCTTCTCTATGTCGTTTACATTACATGGTCCAGCATTCAACCACTGTCTTGTCAAAATCCTCAATTCCCTTGACTGATATTCTATCTCTTGCCCACCTAACAAAACTTTAAATCTTAACCATCAGGTTGTAGAGGCATGTGGCCCACCGGCACGAGTTTGACATGCTTGTGCAGTAGAAAAACTACAAAAACTTTTAAGTTTATGGTGGCAGACTGACTATAACCTTTTCTTTCTACAAAGCCTGGCAATCCTCTTTTTCTCTGGTCAATTTTCTCCTCAAACATCCAACTATCTCATCAATCCCCAACTTCATCCAAAAACGTGACCTGTCTCTTGTAGTTCCTGATACAGTTAAAAAAAAAAAATCTTCAACTCCTACTACCAAAGTAGTTAAGTTTTCTTATATATATCCACCCTTTTCTTCTTTCTTTCTACTATAATGAAAGAAACACCCCTCGCCCCAGGAAAGACTAATTCTCTACTTGAGCTCTAAATTCTATCCCTTCTAGTCTTCATCTCTACCATCTTAAAACAAATAAACCTCTGACCCTGAGTTCCCATTTTTAAAGTGCCTCATCCTTTTTCTCTATATAGCCAAATTTCTCGAGTTATCTATACTTATTTCTCTACTTCCATTCTCCCACACATTCTTGAAGTCACTAAAATCTTAATTTCTGCGCCACCAATCCATTGGAACTGATCTTGCTACAGATAAGATTACTTGGTAAACCCCATGGATATGATTGAGTCTTTTCCTTACTTGACCTTCTCTACAGCATTTGACACTGTTGACTATTCTCTCTTTCTTGGTGCCTCTTTTTCCTTAACTTTTGTGAAACCATATTTTTTTTACCTTCTTTCTACATCCTCTTTCCTTTGCAAAGTTCTTACTCTATAATCAAAAGAAGTTCAAAATGGCTAGGAAAGAGTCTCTTCATTTATTTGTATATTCACTCATCCATAATTTTGCCATCCATCTATCTTATCTATCCAACACATTCCAAAGTTCTATTAATTGCAGGCATTGTGCTAGATATCAGAGCTATACTAGAGAATAAAGTAGACATTTCAAGGGGATATCCACAAGTAAGAGATATAAGTCAAAACACAATTAATTGTAATATAAGGTTTTGTCAGGATTCTATTCAGACATCTAATCTTTTCATTTTATATAATCACCCTGCACAATTTCATTCATTCTAAAATTCATCTACAAATGAATGACATCCACACCTAAGTTCATCATCTTTCCTAAGTGCCAGATCTATATTACTAGGTGCTTATGAGACATCTTCATTTGGATGTCTTATAGGCACTTCACATTTAATAGGTGTAAAACTGAAGCCATCACCCAGGGGGTGTGGCTCAGTGGTTGAGTGTCAACCCTTGAACCAAGAGGTCACTGATTTGATTCCTGGTCAGGGCACAGGCCTAGGTTGCAGGATTGATGCCCAGCAGAGGATGTGCAGGAGGCAGCCTATGAATGTTTCTCTCTCATTGATGTTTCTATTGCTCTATTCTTCTCCCTTCCTCTCTCTCTTAAAACAAAACAAAACAAAAAACTCGCAATAAAACATTTTGTAAAAAACACACACACAAAAAATGAAGTCATACTTTTATGCCAACACTTGCCTCCTCAAATGAATGAATGGAACCACCATTATACCATTTATCCAGTAGTCCAAACCAGAAATCTGGGCCAAGAGATCTTTTATCTTTTAAATTTCAGCTTAAATGGTACTTCCTTGGAGAATAGTACTCTAACCCAGTAGGTGCCAACTGGTGGTCCGTGAACCACTGGTGGCCCATGAGGTCTAACAGGTTGGTGACCGCTGATTTAAGAGAACCTTTGGAGCACCGGTCGCTAACTGATGGTCCGTGAGGTCCAAAAGGTTGGCGACTGCTGCTCCAACCCATATCAATTAGATTCTCACTTCCCACCTCTGTTCCTTCATCGTTATCTATATTGGCACCCTATTTATCCTATACTAGAGGCCTGGTGCACAAAATTCATGCATGAGGGGGGCGTCCTTCACCCCAGCCTGCTCCCTTTCCAATCTGGGACCCCTTGAGGGATGTCCGACTGCCCCTTGAGGGAGGCAGTCAGACATCCCTCTCACAATCCAGGACTGCTCATTCCCAATTGCTCACCTGCCTGCCTTCCTGATTGCCCCTAACTGCTTCTGCCTGCCAGCTGGACCACCCCCTAACCACTCTCCTGAAGCCTGATTGATGCCTAATTGCTCCCCTGCCAGCCTAGTTACCCCTAACTGCCCTCCCCTGAAGGCCTGGGTCCCTCTAACTAGCCTTCCCTGCAGGCCCAGTCAGCCCCAACTTCCCTCCCTGCTGACCTGGTCACCCCTAACTGCTCTCCCCTGCAGGCTTGATCACCCCCAACTGCCCTTCCTTGCAGGCCTGGTCCCTGCCAATTGCCCTCCCCTGCTGGCCATCTTGTGGTGGCCATCTTGTGTCCACATGGGGGCAAGATTTTTGACCACATGGAGGCAGCCATCTTGTGTGTTGGAATGATGGTCAATCTGCATATTACTATTTTATTAGATAGGATAGAGGCCTGGTGCACAGGTGGGGGCCAGCTGGTTTGACCTGAAGGGTATCCTGGATCAGGGTAGGTGTTCCCTTGGGGGATGGGGTGGCCTGGGCAAGGGGCCTGTGGTGGTTTTCAGGCCAGCCATGGCCCCCAGTGACACAAGCAAAGGCCCTGGTATCTGGGATTTATTTATCTTCTACAATTGAAACTTTGTAGCCTGGAGCAGAGCCAAACCTTCGTCTCACTCAATGGCAGCAGCCATTGAAACTTTGTTCGCTTTAGTGGAGGCCTGGGCTGGCCAGGGTTTGGGGAAAGCTTGGCTTCCTCCTTTGCCAGGGGCAATCCAAGCCTCCCTCTTGCTTTCTCTGTGGCCATAGCCATCTTAGTTGGGTTAATTTGCATACTCGCTCTGATTGGCTGGTGGGTGTAGCAGACGTAGATTCAATTTGCATATTACTCTTTTATTAGATAGGACAAGAGGCCTGCTGCACAAAAATTTGTGCATTCGGAAGGGAGGGTCCCTCAGCCCAGCTTGTGCCCTCTCACAGTCTGGGACTCCTCAGGGGATGTCTGATTGCTTAGGCATGCTCCCCCTAAGCTGGCAGTCAGACATCCCTCTCGCAGCCCAGGAGCCCTCAGGGGATGTCTGACTAAAGGAGTGAGCCTAGGCTGTTAGTTAAACATGCTTAACACTGCCATGGAGGCAGGACAAGCTCCTGCCACTGCCATTCCACTGGCCAGCCATGAGCCGGCTTCTGGCTGAGCAGCATTCCCGCTGTGGAAGTGCGCTGACCACCAGGGGGCAGATACTGCATTGAGCATCTGCCCTCTGGTGATCAGTACACGTCATAATGACTGATCCTTCCTGGTTGTTCCACCATTAGGATAATAAAAGGGGAATATGCAAATTTCCCCCTCTACTGGGAATTCAACCAGAGTTCAACCAAGGGGTGGGGTCAGCCTGCCAATCTTCCACGTCCCCTCCCTATGGCTGGCCCGGTCAAATCAAGGTGGGCTGGCTGGACCCCACCCATGCATGAATTCATGCACTGGGCCTCTAGTTTCCTTATAATATTTTTACAAATATAAATTAGTCATGTGCTTGTTTGTTTACTTTCACCTTCATTACCATTACATGAAAATAAAGACCAAATCTCTTCTGTTGATATATCCCAGAGCTGTAGGACAGGTCCCACTTGCAGTATTAGTTGAATAAATAAATAGATGGAAAAAAAATCATTTGTTATCTTCTTTTTATTTCCACTACTACTTCTAGAGTAAGATTTCACCATTTCTTCCCTATAACTGTAAGTCTTGTAACTTATTCCAAATCTCTTCCTCCCATGATATTCTTCACACTAATACACTGATCTTTCTGAAATGTAAATATGACCTCACTCCTCTGCTAAACTCCTTCAAAGATGCCTAATACCCTCAGAATAAAGACAAAATTCAAGATGGCTTGCAAGATTCTTTCCTAGCCATTCTGAACTTCTTTCAATTCTTCTAATGTGCCATGGGCTCTATCGCCTTCAGATTTTTATATATGTTACGAGAGGCTCGATGCATGAAATTCTTGAATGGGGGAGGGGTGTGTGTCCCTTAGCCCAGTCTGCACCCTCTCCAATTTGGGATCCCTCTCACAATCCAGGACTGCTGGCTCCCAACCGCTCAACTGCCTGCCTTCCTGATTGCCTCTAACCACTTCTGCCTGCCAGCCTGATCACCCCTAACTACTCCCCTGTCAGCCTGATTGATGCCTAACTGCTCCCCTGCCAGTTGGTCACCCCTAACTGCCCTCCCCTGCAGGCCTGGTCACCTCTAACTGCCCTCCCCTGAAGGCCTGGTCACCTCTAACTGCCCTCTCCTGCAGGCCTGTTCCCCCCATCCCCACTGCTTTCCCCTGCAGGCCTGGTCCCATCTAACTGTCCTCCCTGAAGGCCTGGTCCCCTCTAACTGCCCTCCCCTGCAGGCCTGGTCCCTCCCAACAGCCCTCTCCTACTAGCCTGATTGGCCACAACTGTTCTCCCTTACAGGCCTGGTCCATCTCAACTTCTCTCTCCTGCTGGCCATCTTGTGGTGGCCATTTTGTGTCCACCTGGGGGCAGCCATCTTGTGTGTTGGAGTGATGGACAATTTTCTTATTACTCTTTTATTAGATAGGATAGAGGCCTGGTGCATAGGTGGGGCCAGCTGGTTTGCCCTGAAGGGTGTTCTGGATCAGGGTGGGGGTTCCCTTGGGACATGGGGCAGCCTGAACGAGGAGCCTGTGGTGATTTGCAGGCCTGCCCGCCTCCCTAGTGACCCAAGTGGAGGCCCTGATATCTGGGGTTCATTTATCTTCAATAATTGAAACTTTATAGCCTTGAGCAGAGGCTAGGGGGGCCATAGTGGGTGGGAAGCTTGGCTTTGTCCATTGTTGGGGGCAACCAAAGCCTCCTATTTGCTCCAACTCCATGGCTGTCACCATATTTGTTGGATTAATTTGCATACACACTCCTGATTGGTTTGTGGGCATGATTTGTGGGCGTGGAGAAGGTATGGATATTTGCATGTTTCTCTTTTATTAGATAGGATATCCTCTGCCTAGAATATTCTCTCCACTCCCTCACCATAAAACTTTCCTTTCAACTACCTGTTTCTGACTCAATTTTTGAGTTCCAACTAATTCACTTTCCTCTGCCAAGATTTCCCAAAGTTGTTGAGACTAGAAGAGGTGTACCTGCTTTGTACTCTCATAGCACCTGTCATAGCATTTGCCACACTCCAGTAAATTTAATAATCTGTCTCCCTGTTAGACTGTAAACTCTGCGAAGGTAGGAACTGTGTTTATTTTGTTGTTACATTGGAAGTGCCTAACACAATTATCTCATAGTAAAGGCCCGATGCATGAAATTCGTGCATGAGGGTGTGTGTCCCTCAGCCCAGCCTGCACCCTTTCTAATCTGGGGATGTCCAACTGCCCATTTAGGCCCAGGCTTACTGGGATTGGGCTTAAGTGGGCAGTCAGACATCCTTCTCACAATCCAGGACTGCTGGCTCCCAACTGCTCACCTGCCTGCCTTCCTGTTTGCCCCCAACCACTTCTGCCTGCCAGCCTGATCACCCCGTAACCACTTCCCTGCCAGTCTGATTGATGCCTAACCGCTCCCCTGCCAGCTTGTTTGCACCTAACTAGCCTCCCCTGCAGGCCTAGTTCCCCCCAAACTGCTCTCCCCTGCAGGCCTGGGTCTTCCCCCCACAACTGCCCTTCCCTGTAGGCCTGGTCGCTCACAACTTCCCTCCTCTGCCAGCCTAGTCACTCCTAACTGTCCTCCCCTGCTGCCTTGATCGCCTCCAACTGCCCTCTCTTGCAGGCCTGGTCCCTCCCCCACTGACCTCCCCTACTGGCCTGATCACCCACAACTACCCTCGCTTGCAGATCTAGTCCTTCCCAACTGCCCTCCCCTGCTGGCCATCTTGTGGCAGTCATCTTGTGTCCATATGTGGGCAATCATCTTTAACCTCGTGGGGGCAGCAATCTCATGTGTTGGAGTGATAGTCAATTTGCATATCACTCTTTTATTAGATGGAATTAGATAGGATAGAAGCCTGGTGCATGGGTGGGGGCCAGCTGGTTTGCCCTGAAGGGTATCCCAGATTAGGATGGGGGTTCCCTTGGGGTGTGGGACAGCCTGTGCAAGGGGCCTGTGGTGCTATGCAGGCCTGCCACACCCCAGGCAACCCAAGAGGAGGCGTGGTATCTGGGATTTATTTATCTTCTATAATTGAAATTTTAGCCTTAAGTGGAGACCAAGGCAGGCCAGGGCTGTGGAAACTTGGCTTCCTTCACTGCCAGGACCAATTCAAGCCTCCTGCTCTCTCCAGCTCCATGGATGCTGCCATTTTTGTTGGGCTTTATTTATCTTGTAAATTGAAACTTTGTAGCTTTAAGTGGAGGCTAAGGCAGGCCAGGGTGGGCAGAAAGCTTGGCTTCCTCCATTGCCAGGGAAACCCAAGCCTCCTGCTCTCTCCATGGCCATAGTCATCTTATTTGGGTTAATTTTCATACTTGCTCCTGACTGGATGGCGGGCATGGCTTATGGGTTTAGCAGAGGTACAGTCAATTTGCATATTATTGTTTTATTAGATAGAATATAACAGATGCTCAATACCCATTTGCTGAATGAATGAATACAAAGAAAACAGTACTGAAGTAGGGCATTACCCATGCCTCCCCCCAAAAAAAATAGAGAACTTTACAATTTTGTCAGTGGTTCTTCTGTTTGCTTTTCTTTACCTATCCAATTTTATTTCTCATTACTTAAAAAAGAAATTAATATAATAGAAGAAACAGTATAATTACATTTTTAGGAACTAGAAGCAGAAAAAGAAGCAATCAATCCTCTGGCAATAGACAAAAGAAGGAAATACAGAAGAAAACAGACTTACTCTACAAAAGAGGAATGAAGAGTCACACACACTCTAGTAAATCATTAAAACCTCCTTATACCATAAAGTACATCCATTAAAGCCCAGCTCTGTATATCAAAGACAGTGACCCTCTACAGTGAAAATTCCTTATATAATAGCAGTATATTCAACACATCTCTGCAGTGATGGGGCAGACAGACCACCCTCTGTAACAGTACCTCACTGTATCAGTGAGATATAATCACTTACATTTATAATGATGAACTGGGGTCAACAAGAAATTAGAACTGAATTTGATATACTATGCTTAAGAAAGCAGGGAAGTGTGTATTGCATTTTAAAACAAGATTTTCATCAAGAGGTGGTTAAGGTAAAAGTTTCATAATTTAAGTATGCTATATCTGAAATATCTAATAAATCCATCTGTATCCATATTTCCTTTTTTACTGTTAGAAATAGCATCTTTGCTTTTTCTTTCCTTAATTCTTTAAAGATGAACAAGCTACTATAGTTCTAGAATCCTGGCATTGATAGAAATCTGAACTCCTCATAACCCTAGGTCAGTGGTTCTCAAGCTTTCTAATGCTGTGACCCTTTAATACAGATCCTCATGTTGTGGTGACCCCCAACCATAAAATTATTTTCGTTGCTACTTCACATAGATATTTACATTATGATTCATAACAGTAGCAAAATTACAGCATTAGAAAGGTTGAGAACCACTGCCCTAGGTGATTGGTATTCCTATAAACATTCTGTTAATTTAATTCTTTATTAATGTTCCTATTATTTGTCTCAGGGTTACTGAAAGACTGTTTACTCATGTTGCAGAGATGCTTTAGCACTCCTCTGTCTCTTCTACTACTCTGTCCTGCCTGCACCATTAGTCTGTTAGAGCATTAGTCTGCTATCATTCTTCTAATCTCCACAATGCTGCATCTTCTAATCTCTGCCAGTCCTTCTGCAATCTATTACAGAGTTTCCTTTTCTTCTAATTCCTTCCTTTTGGTTGCTGATTCCCATCTTTCTTGAGCTTGTATTGAGCTGCTTGGCTTTTATAATTTTCATTACCAGTGAGAGTCCAGATATATTCAGTGGATATGTCTATAGCAACATGTCTATAGCAATATTTGGGTTTTCTGACTGTCAATATTTCCTTTTTTACTGTTAGAAATAGCATCTTTGCTTTTTCTTTCCTTAATTCTTTAAAGATGAACAAGCTACTATAGTTCTAGAATCCTGGCATTGATAGAAATCTGAACTCTCCAAAACAAAAAGTGCTATGTACCTACTAATTTTACATAGGGTAGGACAGAGTACTTGCTTCAATTAGTATGGATGACTTTAATTCACTGTTAATCTGTATCTTGTGATTAAATAAGTTAATAAGTATAAAGTGTTATTATTTTGTACATTGGTATTACTATTATTGTTACTATTATTAGGATCATTAATCTGAAAGACAGTAAAACTCCTATTTTTGGAATGGTTAAAGCCCCCCAAAATAAGTAAAACCATAAAATTTGTAAACATGGTAATTATCTATAATATCTATAATAATAAAAACATAATAAGCTAATTAGACCAGAAGTCCCTCCAGACAACTTTCTAGATGAAGCTGGAGCTATGAGGGCTGAAGTAAGCCATTGTGGCTACAACAGATTGGCAGGCTACAGTGGATGGGCAGGGTTTCCCTCTGTAAGGCAAGCCCAGGTCTCAGGTGCCAGCAGCCAAAGGAAGGAAGGCCTACTCTTACATGAATTTTGAACATTGGGCTTCTAGATTTTTATAATAAGATAAACAGCCCTCGCTAGTGTGGCTCAGTGGAGCATCGGCCTGTGGACCAAAAGGTCCTAGGTTCGATTCCAGTTAAGGGCACATGCCCAGGCTGCAGGCTCAGAAGGCAGCTGGTCAATGATTCTCTCTCATCATTGATGTTTCTATCTCTCTCTCTGTCTTTCTTCTTTGAATCAATAAAAAATATGTATTAAAAAAAAGATAAACAAATAAGCAATTATTGAACTAGTATTTAGAAAGTTCTCTCTTTGGTTACATAAAATCAGGGAGAGCAGAAGTTCTGCTTCCAGATTTTATATCAAAATAAGAACACTCCTAGAGAAGAAACTGCTTTCTTCAGTAATTCTTTCTTGACCATCCTTCTTCCCCCAACTTCTCTACATAATCCCACACTGATCCCATTGACTGCACAGTGTTACAACAGTCTGTGGATTTCTTTGTATCTTCCTACTAGACTGTATGCTTCCTGAGAGCAAAGACTTATCCTCAGCTCTACACCCAACCCATTTTAGAGGTATAAAAATATTGGTTGAATAAATTAAGTGAAATTATTCTTTTAATACATCTTAGAGCTTTATTTCTTTTTATCAGCAAAAAGATTATAATTTTTTAAATTGTAATTGTCACAGATATATGGTTTTTAACAAAATAATTATGTTTGTAGTATTTAAAATCATATATGAGCATAGTGTCATCTTTTATGTAGACAGGAAACCTTACTGGGCACAGATCAAACTGCTTAGAATAACAAATATGACCCCATAAAATGTATTTCTTTCAAATTCTCATAGACTGAGTTAAAGTTGAATGTAATTCATTTATTAGAGCTTGCAATTATTAAATTTGTTTATTTACATATTCCTATATCTGGCTAACTAAAATATAAATTTAACTTTTGTCTGTCTTCCTCACTATTTTATACCTGGCATATAAGAGATTCTGAATATATTGTATTTCATCAATTTTAAGATACATATTTTTTTATTATTCAACTCTCAAAAATCGGTATATATTGTATATTTGATGGCATCTTGGCATTGTATCACAGTTTAAAAATAGAAGTGTTCTTAGTAGTAAATATAATAATGGTACAAATTATGATCAATGGCATGTTAGACTTTATGAAATAGATATATTACTTAAGTGGAAAAATGATGATGTTATGTAACTACCTAAAAACAGTTAGAAGGTAAGTAAGAGGACAAAAGTAAACCAGATGAAAATAAGTTACTCTTGCTAGTTAAAGGTTGCCAGTTAAAATACAGGTCATCCAGTTAAATTAGAATTTCAGATAAACATCAAGTAATTTTTTATTATAATTATGTTCCACAGAATATGTGGGATATACTTATACTAAAACTAGTGATGTGGTGCATGGAATTTGCGCACATTAAAAGGAAATTAATTAGAGGAAATATTTTAATATTGCTATTTGCCCTTTCTCTATAATAGAAGTATCAGAGATTAAAGAAAATTAAGAAAATATATATGAAAAGCTTCCTTCTGTCAAAGTCTGGGGTGTACCAAGGGAACTAGTGTCAAGTCCCCACCTACCCACATGTGCCTCGAAATCTCACAAGACCCAGACCTGCTGGCCCCACCCCCTGTCAAATTCTACTGAGTGGGGGGCATGGTCTCAGGTCCCCTAGCCTGGCTCCGGGCCAAGAGGTGCACCTTGAGATCCCTTGGCCCAGGCCAGAGGGTGTGGCCTGAGGTCCACCATCAAGCCCCACCAGGCAGGAGGGGGCGCAGTTTCAGATCCCCCAACCTGGTGCCGGGGTATGCAGCCTGAGGTCTCCTGGCCAGGGCTGGGCTGGGGAGTGTGCCTTGAGATCCCCAGTGAAGCCCCGTGAGCAGGGAACTGGGCCTGAGGTCCCCAAGCCTGGTGCCTGGGAAAGGGGTGTGGCCTGAGGGACTATGTTAAGCCCTACATGGCAAGGGACACAGCCTGAGGTGCCCCATCAAGCTCTCCCCAGCGGGATTTATGGCCTGAGATTCTCCAACCTGGCACCAGGGAAGAGGGCACAATCTGAGGTCCCCCAACCTGGAATCAGGGCGGGAGCACAGCCTGAGATCCCTTGTCAAGCCCTACCATGTGGGGAGCAGTCTCAGGTCCCCTGTCCTGGCCCAGTGCCACGCAGCCTCAGGTCCCTGCTGATAGCACGTTAAGAGGAAACTCGGCCTCCACTGTGGGCACAATGATCTTGTGTTTGGGATACCTACCTCTGCTGTAGGTGCAGCCATCTTGCATTACAGAATCTCTACCTTCGCTGTTATAGTGTAACAGTCAATTTGCATATTCCCTCTTTATTAGATAGTATTATTAACTGCTTATCTGAAATTTTAATTTAACTAGTGTCCTGCATTATTAATTACTAATTCTGGAAACACTACACTGGTTAGAGATAGAAAGTAGTTTTTCATTTTATAAATGCATTACATAAAGTATTGAGTCTTAGGTACTTATCTTCATACAGGAAGGAAACAGTCAGGTATTAACATACTAGTGGCCTGGGACACGAATTCGTGCACATTGAAAGAAAATTAACTAGAAGAAATATTTTAATATAGCTATTTGCTCTTTCTCTATAATAGAAGTGTCAACCAAATTCACAATTGACAATGAGAGATGGAAACACACATGTGCAACTGGTGCCAGTGAGAGCTTTATATATATCATGTGAGAGTCAACTTAGCCTTTTATAGATACAGAATAAACTTGTCTAATTACTGTAGACTTACTTTCTGATTTAGCTAAACTTTTTCCCACCCAGTAAAGCACCCCAACTTCTCTTTCAGGTAATTGTCAGCAACACAGCAGTAAATATCAACACGAACCAGATTATTATTGTAGATTACACAGGGAGAACAAAGGGTAAAATATTTAACCACAGCAGTATTTGACTATATTCTGTGCAGTGATAAAACCTGAGATCATTTTCAAGTTCCACCATTTCTTACTTCTATTCAGTCAAGTCAAGTTTCTAAACTTTCTAAATCTCCATTTTCTGGCTAATGGAAAGAAAATAGGATCCCACAGAGTTTCCTATCTACCTACCCCAGGACTTCTGTGAGGATCAAATAAGATGAGGGATGGGAAAATGCTTCACAGACATTTGGTTAGTGTGTGAAATGTTTGCACCTGGCTATAAAGCAAGTGATGTTCTTGGGCAGAAGAAACTGTAAGGAGGCTAGTTGTCACTAGGGAGAAGAAGCCGGGCATTGCTATGAGACATCATTACTCAGCGCACCACAGCGACCGTTTCTGGGCTGGGCTGTGGACGGCATTTTGCACCATGGGATCTTGTCATCATTGGCTGCTATTTGGTGGGCTGTCGCTCTGGGGTGGTGGCGGGGCCCATGTCCCACTTGGGGGAAGCAGAGTATTGCTTTGTGGGCACCAAGTCCATAGAGCCATTTCTCTGTAAATGGTCAGCGTGAATCATGGCAGATCCTGTACAGAGCTTCTTCCCCCTGGTGGTCAGTGTGCTTCATAGAGACCAGTGGGACCATCAGACATTTAGCATATTAGCTTTTTAAATATACAGACATTACATGTTATGGAATAAATTTTGTAATTAGAGAAAATGGGATTCTACATCTGCTTCAGTATTATCTTAGCAATTTAAAAATTCTCATCAAAGCCCAGAATATCCTTGAAATTTACAATCTGATCTATTTTCTTACCTCAGCATAAGCTTTGGCCCATGTACTTGCCAGATGATGTAAATCTACTTCACCTGATTTCACAGCTTCCAGAGATGCTTCAGCCTCTCTATCATAATCTCTGAGGGATTCTCCTTCTATAAACTGGCTCAGAGCTTCTTTTAAGTCTATAACAGGGTCAAAAATGCTATCATCAGCAAAATCCAGACAAAAACAGGAAACATTTTACCTAAGCATTCCAATGTTAAATTTTATTTTATCAAGTACAATCTATATAACAAAGAGGTAATATGCTAATTGGTCCTAATGGTGTCAGTCACGACCAGGCTGTGTGCGCACAGGAGCTGGTGGGTGGGGACAAGGATGGGGACTTGCGTCCCTGGGATATGAGGCTGCCGCAGTGGGGCAGTCCCCTCCAGCGAAAGTTCGCAGGCCAGCAGTGCTGCCTGGCCTGGAGACGGGCGCCAGGATGGGGGTGGGGCCTTGGCAGAGAACTCTCAGCACTCCTGGACTGGGATACAGAGGAAGGGAGAGCACATAGGTAGTTAGGGGCTTTAGGCCAGGAAAGGAGAGCAAATAGGCTGTTAGGGTGATTGGGCCAGGAGGGGAGAGCAGATGGGCAGTTAGGAGGATCAGGCTGGCAGAGGAGTAGTTAGGGGAATCAGGCAGGCAAGTTAGTGCTTAGGAGCCAGTGATTCTGGATTTTGAGAGGGATCCCAGATTGGAGAGGGTGCAGACTAGGCATATGGACCCCACCCCTCAACCCATGCATGAATTTCATGCACCAGGTCACTAGTGTCTAATTAAAATAAAATAAGCTTAGGGGATCATTTATCTACTTTACAACCATTTTTATTTTTTAAAAAAATCTTTATTGTTGAAAATATTATATATGTCCCCCTTTTCCCACATCTATCCACTCCAACCCTTCCCTCAGGCCTTCACGACCTCACTGTCTGTGACCTTGAGTTATGCATATATACATGTAAGGTCTTTTGCACAACCATTTTTATTTTTTACTATTACAGGTTACTGCATGGATAATGGTCAAAATTCTTGACTCATGTATAGCCTTGATACTAAGTTTAAATGTTAATTACTTAAGCTTGATGTTTCAGTTTAAAACTGATTTGGTAAAATCACATACAGAAAAATTTCTACAGATTTCAGGGTTTGAAGGTTACTGTATTTAACCCTATATATGTATTATTACATTCTTTGAATTTAAAGAAATTGAATAATTAGTGTATTAAAAATGATGTAATTCAGATGTATAAATCCAATTTTAGAGATAATACTTAAAAACTGATATAATGGAAAGAGCATTGGGATAGCAGTCAGTATGCCTGTGTTCTGGTGTGGGCTCTGTCCATCACGCTACTTTAGACCAGGGGCATGCATTAGAATTTCCTGGAGGGCTTACCAAAGTAGCTTAGTGCATGCTACCCAGAATTTCTGATTCAGCAAGAATGGGATGGGGCTCAAGAATGTGCAATTCTATCAAGCTCCCAGGCGATCAGGGAACAACTTTTGAGAACCCCTGACTTAGGCAAATATTTTAACTTTTTATTTGCAGATTTCCTTAACCAGTGAAAGTTTCTAGGTTCCCTAACTCTAACTTTCTATGATCCAACACATTTTCAATTAAATTTTTTTCTTTATCTGTGAGGTAGGACACAGGCTTTTTAAATGGTTTAATATAGAGGACTTTATGGAACTAACCTAGTAAGCAAAAATTATTCAACGATTTATATTCCTTCTCTTCCATGACATCTCAGGAACTGAGAACCAGATCATTAAAGGGGTAATGCATTTATCAATAGAATTCTATAACATAAATGACAGCTGAAATGCCTTATGAATCCGTCCAACTAAGTTAAGAGGTTAAAAGTCTATTACAGACTTTGTAACTAATTTTTCATTATATGATTTAATTTTTATACTAACCTGCCTTACCAACAACTACAAGAGTTATAGAAAAAATCACTAAATAAAACAAAGGTCTGAGGAATCTTTTTATTCTTAAAAGCAGTTAAACACTTCATATTTTGTGGCTTTTTCCAATGCTTTTTAGTTTTATGCATTATAATATGAAACTCTTAATGTCAGAGACTCTAGATAAACAATAAAGTAGTAGTTAAAAAATCAGTACTCACCTTTTTCTATAAAACAGGGCAAGCTGTGCAGCAGCATCAGGCGTCCATGTAAGTAACTGGCATTCTCTTGAACAGGAAATTGGAGGGGCACCCTCAGTTCTAAGCACTGACTTCCTATTTTGAATTTATACACAAATTCCCTCTCTTGGTTGCAGAACCTTTCTCTGTTTTTCTTCATCTTCTTTGGCAGGATATCTATAGAACTGACAAAAAAGCAGCACGTTATAAGTCCATAACAACATGATTTACCACATTGTTGCTCTACCACTTCCAAGAAAATGTTCCACTACTCAAGAGATTTTATTTGTGTGACTCGAAGCCACTTATTCTAGTTTTTTCTATGTTTATCCTTGTGTTTTCATCTTTGTGGTGAAAATGAAGTGCATCTTTTAAAAATGGGGACATTGTCTTTTAAGCCTTTTTTAAGGAAAATTATGTCCATTGATAACTTTGCATTTCTAGGCAGGATTCTTGAGAACAACAACAACAATATAACAGGGAGAAAGAGCAGAGAGGAGTTTGAGGAAGAGATGCATAGGGGGATCATAGGAGGATAATAGAATTTATGAAACAGTTGGTGAATACAAAATCAAAGAAACAGCACAGTCGGTTTGGTTCAGTGGTGGAGCATCGACCTATGAACCACGAGGTCAAGGCACATGCCATGTTGAGGGCCCCATCCTGGGTGTGGGACTTGCAGGAGGCAACCAATCAATGATTCTCTCTCAGAATTGATGTTTTTATATCTCCTTCTCCCTTTCTCTCCAAAATAAATAAAAATATTTTTTTTAAAAAATCAAAGAAACAGATCAGGGACAAAGAAGTGATCTTGGAGATCTGAGAAGTTGCATGAGATCAGATTGGGGGTAGAGGGAAGGAAAATATGTGTTGGAAAGATTTTCATGTGGGGAAAAGATACACAAAAATAGAAAGTATAAAATATCCCATAAGACAAACTGGATGCTGTTTAAAAAGAAGAAAATCTAGTAAAACAGAGTATGACTCGATATCCTGTAAAAGTTTGTCAGCCTCCTTCCTAGATTTACAGTGTCTAGGCTTTTCCTCATCAAATCAGTTCTTACACTACTCTGGAACAAAACAGAATACGATACAAATCACAGTAATCTTTCCAACAAGTAGATACCTTGTTATTCACTTGCTTAAAAACACTTGTATAACATTCTATTAGCTCAGGTGCATGAAATTCGTGCATTGGTGGTGGTGGTTGGGGCGGGGGGTGTCAACTCAGTTTCCAATGCTTCTGCTTATATCTCCAGGCTTTTTTTCTCCCCAGCACCCTCTTCCCCAAGACACAAATTTGCTGAATGCTTTTCCCAAGCTTTCTGAATGCTTTTCCTTTACCTAAAACACTCGTACTGCTCTTCTTTCCTTGGCTAACTATTTCTGGTAAATAAGTCACTAGCTTTAGTTTCAATCGGTTCAACATTTAGATTTGTTTCGACAAATGATTATTTAGTTCTCTTTCCCCACTTTTCTTTCTATTTATTTTTTTATTTTTTTTAATAACATAGGGGTGAAGTAAGAAAAGGATTCCCTTGCAAAAATGGGATGGGAGGGGGAGGACAGGATCAAACTCATTCCATCAACAGCGCAGATTCTGAGGGCAAACTGGGGGGCCGCACGGCTCCAGCGGACACGGAGGGGACAGCAGCTCTATTAGGGGGATTCATTGTGAAGGGGGATCCCTGCTCGTACCTCTGGACTCAGCTCCCCAAGTTTCGAAGTCCGAAGGGTCCGCACTCCGGGACCTGTCAAGAAGCCTAGGCACAAGGAACGTCAGCTGACCTCCTGACTGCAAATCCACCAGCAAATCCGCTTCAGCCGATTCGCCCGCCACCTTTTCCTAACTGGCACCCCGTAGAAAATCCCCCGATCTAAGTGCCTCCTTGTTCCACCATGCACCAATACAGTCATTCAAAAACTGTGAGAAGGTGTATTTCTACTGCTATGGTGTATTTCAGAGTCCGCGCAAAAGCCACCTTCGTGGCGAAAGCGTAGCGGCCAAGTACAAACCCGGCTCCGGTGGACCGGAAGCGGAAGGGCACCGGCTTGAGAAGGGCGTGAGCACGCTGCTCTGGAGGCGTGCGCTTGCGCAAGGATGGCCGGGGGTCATTGGAGGATTGGTGGCGAGGGGCGGAGGGCTCGGGTCCGGATTTGGGCGGGAACTGAAACCGTCTCTGCTGCCTACAAGAACTTGATAGCTGCAAATATCCAGCCTGAAAGGGAGCCATGGTGCGGCCTGTGAGGTGAGGAGTTCAAGACGTCCAGCGGCGGGGATGGGGAGAAAGAGCAGGAAGGCGCTGTAGACCCGAGGGCCCAGTAAAACAGAGGTGGCGACTGCGGGTGGGATTGACAGTTACTGAAAAACTCCCATCCTCCGCTGAGCTCCCCGCCCCCAATTCCATCGCCTTGCCTCCCTTCGTAGCTGCTGTCCTTTCTTTTACCCACCCCATTCAAATAAGACCTTGTGGTGGTAGCATTGGATCAGCGCTTTCCATCTCACTGAGCTCTTACTTATGTGTTATTTCATTTGTTCATCATTATAGTTCTTTGGTATCCCTATTTTAGACCTTTAAACTAGGCGTAAAAGCCAAGTCACAGAGCTAGAGAGTGGCAGGATAACACTCACACCTCAGCCACCTGGCTCCAGATCCTCTGTGCTTTCCCTTATAGTATTTGAAACTACTCCTCTACTTAACAGTTGAGAGCTAGGGTCAGCCTTTCATTAAGTAAAGTTGTGGAATATGTTTTCTTTCTATGCATTACTGTACTAGGTGCAGAAGGTTACATTCTAGTCAAGGGCTAAGGTTAGGGGTCCAAACATGGAAATGTGAGAAAGAGTGAGGAGGAAAGCCTTGATTTCAATAGGGTAATTAGGCTATGCCTCTCAGAGGAGATACTACAAGAACTGAGGAAGGACTACAGGAAGGATGTAGCCAATGAAAATCTGGGGCAAACCAGGGAACAGAGCCAAGCCCCTGAGCTTGACTGTGTGTGAGGGGACAGAAAGAAGGCCACGAAAGCGGTAGTATTAGCAAGCAGTGGGGAGAATTGTAGGGGATTAGGTCAGAGAACTAGGTAGGGACCAGAGCAGATAGATAGATAAGCCTTGTAGGCTTTAGAAAGGAGTTTGGATTTTATTTTAAGTGCAATGGGAAGTCAATAGTTTTAAATAGAGGAGAGAAAGCTAATTTTGGCTCTATGTAGTTGACTGGTGGAGAATGAATGGGAGACCAGGTAACCAGAAGGGGAGTAGGAAAACCAGTTAGGAAGCTATTATAGCATTGAATACTGGTTTGGATTAGGGTGTTATTATCAGTGGACATGGAATGGGACAGATGAATTTTGGAGGTACTATTGCCAAAACTTGCTGAGGAAATTGATGTGGAAGTACGGGAAAAAGAATCATGTATGACTTTACAATATTTTTGGTCTGAACTACTGAATATCTTCATAATAGTGAGGTGGGTAAGAAAAGGAACAAGGTCAAGAAGTGTGAGGGTCAAGAGTTCTGTTTTGGTTCGGCCAGCATGGCACAGTGATTGAGCGTTGACCTATGAACCAGGACGTTACAGTTCAATTCCCAGCTGGCGTTTATGCCTGAGTTGTGAGTTCGATCCTCAGTGTGGGGCGTGCAGGAGGTATCCGATTGATGATTCTCTCTCATTATTGATGTTTCTCTCTCTCCCCCTTCCTTTCTGAAATCAATAGAAATATATATATATATTTTTTAGAAAGAGTATTGTTTTCAGCATGTTAAGTTTAACATCCAAGTAGCAAAGATTTGTGGACTCCTTCATGTCCCTGAGATGTTCTGAGGTTAAAACTATTTTCATAATACTAAGCCATTACTTGCTGTTTTTAATTGCTCTGTCATTTGCACTGCAATGGTGGTCAAAGGGCTGGTGCCTTAGCACAAATCAAGACAATGGCACCAAATATGGGAATAGTCATTATATTTCTTACTGCTACACATTCAGAGTAAAAAATAAATAAAAAATAGAAAATGCCAGTTTTACTTAAGAGTGTGTTTGATGAAGCAGTAAGAATTATATCATTACTAGAGCCCAGTGTACAAAATTTGTGCATGGGGAGGGGGGTGTCCCTCAGCCCAACTTGCACCCTCTCCCTCAAGGCCCTGGCAGATCGGGCCTAAACGGGCAGTCAGACATACCTCTCACAATCCAGGACTGCTGGTTCCCAACTGCTCACCTGCCTGCCTTCCTGATTGCCCCTAATCACTTCTACCGGCCAGCCTGATCACCCCCCAACCACTCCCCTGTCAGCCTGATTGATGCCTAACTGCTCCCCTGCAGGCCTAGTCACCCTTAACTGCACTCCCTTGCAGGCCTGGTCCTCCCCCAACTGCCCTCCCCTACAGGCCTAGGTCCACTCCAACTGCCCTTCCAGGCCCGGTCGCCTCCAACTTCCTCCTCTGCTGGCCTTGTCAGTCCTAACTATCCTCCCCTACTGGCTTGATTACCCCTAGCTGCCCTCCCTTGCAGGCCTGGTCCCTCCCAACTGCCCTCCCCTGCTGACCTGATCGCCCACAGCTGCCCTTTCTTGCAGATCTGAACCCTCCCAACTGCCCTCCGCTGCTGGCCATCTTGTGGCGGCCATCTTGTGCCCACATGGAGTCACTCATCTTTGACCACATGGGAGCAGCCAGCTTGTGTGTTGGAGTGATGCACGGGTGGGGGCCAGTTAGTTTGCACTGATAGGTGTCCCAGATTACAATAGGGTTCCCTTGGGGCATGGGGCAGTTTGGGCAAGGGACCTCTGGTGGTTTGCAGGATGGCCACACCCCTGGCAACCTAAGCAAAGACCCTGGTATCTGGGGTTTATCTTCTATAATTGAAACTTTGTAGCTTTAAGTGGAGGCTAGGGCAGGCGGAAAGCTTGGCTTCCTCCATTGCCCAGGAAACCCAAGCCTCCTGCTCTCTCTGTGGCCACAGCCATCTTGTTTGGGTTAATTTGCATACTTGCTCCTGATTGGCTGGTGAGTGTGGCTTGTGGGTGTAGTGTAGGTGTGGCCAATTTGCATATTACTCTTTTATTAGATAGGACTAGAGGCCTGGTGCATGGATTTGTGCAATGGTGGGGTCCTTCAGCATGGCCTGCAGGGATTGGGCAACAGCAGGTGACCAGGGAAGAGCCTGAGCCTGGCCTAGTGCCATGCTCCTTTCACTTATCCTGGCCCAGTTCTACCTGCTGTTGGCTTGTGCCCAGTTAGTCCCAATCAGGAGAGGCTTATATCGCCACAGTGCCACTCACCAGTGTAGCAGCACTCCCACTATGGGAGCGCACTAACCACCAGGGGGCAGCTATAATATTGAACGTCTGCCCCCTGGTGGTCAGTGTACATCATAGCAACTGGTCAAATTGTCAACCAGTCGCTTAGGCTTTTATATGTATAGGTAGTTCAACCATTGAGCATACTTTTAAAAAATATATTTTTATTGATTTCAGAGAGGAAGGGAGAGGGAGAAAGAGATAGAAACATCATTGATGAGAGAGAATCATTGATTGGCTGCCTCCTGCTGCACCACGCTGAGGATCAAACTCGCAACCTGGGCATGTGCCCTGATAGGGAATCTAACTGCAACCTCCTGGTTCATAGGTCTAAGACCAATCACTGAACCTCACCAGTCAGGCTGAGCGTGCTTTCTTTAAATGTTGATTTTATTTTACTATTATTCAGTCTCAGAATTTTGATATTCAGCTCTCAAATTCTTTAATTCCAAAGAGTAGGAGAATAACAAGACTCTTCATTATAATACAGTGGTACCTCGACATACAAGTTTAATTCGTTCTGTAACCTTGAGGCATGGGAAATTATGAGACGCTCATGTCGCAGTAAACTGGTGGGTTGTGTGCAGCCGGCTGACCCGCGTGATTACTTGTATCTCAAATGTTGCTCGTATTTCAAAGCAAAAATAGTTCACTGGCTTGACGGCTCATATCTCAAAAATCTCAGATGTTAGGACACTCGTATCTCGAGGTACCACTGTATTCTGAATGAGGAACTTAGAAGCACACACAGAACACTTCTACAATTGTCTTAAGGAAAACCACTTGTAAGATTGGGTTGTGAGCTGAACTAGTCTTTTTATCATAAAAAAACTGTTTTTACAAAAGAGCAACTGACATACTAGGTTATTCACACTTGGGAATTTGGCAGAGGACCTTTTCTTTTAGTGCCTAGAGGAAGGAAATTATTTTTTTTCACATTTGTCTAAATGAAAAATTTCTGTGTTGGTTTAGGAATAAGAAGCCAGTCAATTACTCACAGTTTGAGAACTCTGAAAGCGATGGTACGTAAAGATTCTTATATTGTTTTAAGTTTTGAAAATTTATTTCCTCAGAAATGTATAAATGTATATACTAGTATATGTTTATTACCCAATTGCATATGAGGTAGGTCTGAAAAAGTAATTTTCTAAGCATTTGAGATAATTATGCTGATAATTATATTGATGAGAATTATGTAGGTAAGTGATAAATGAGAGGATCAGATAAGGTAGTTCTTTAGGTCAAAACTACTCCAAGTCCCTGTTTCTCAAAGTGAGGTTTGATTCCTCACTTTGGAGGAAAAACTGCCTTTTTTTTTTTTTTTTGAGACACAAATATGTTACAGAATATGATGGGAGATTTCCATTAATTGTATAATAAAAGAAGACCTTGAAGAAAGGTTAGGCTTAAGCTATGCCCTATTTACTCATCTCTCTTATTAAAGGAATTTTAGTCAAAACACAGACACAGACCACAGTGAACAGTGTGGTGATAAGCAGAGGGGAAGAGAGGTGGAGGCTAGGTAGAAGTGGGTAAGGTGCTGGGAAATGAGGATGGGAAGAGACTACTTGGGGCAATGGGCGCATGATGCAGTGTGTAGATTATGTTTTATTAAGCTGTACATTTAACATCTATGATTTTGCGGACCAATGTCATCCCAATAAATTTAATTAATAAAAAGTGTTTGATAAATATGGGGTTAGACTACATTATACTTTGAAGTCGGTTTTGTCCTTCTCAGACCATAAGAGATTTTTGTGAATCAAATACTTAGTAACTCTGAGGTTTGAAGGAATCTTTGTTTTGGGATTTGATTGTTTTTTGTTTTGTTGTATTTTTTTTTTGTCTTGGGCATAGCCTTAAGTGGGTCTGAGACTTAGGAGAAAACATTGTAGAAAAACTAGAGACCTGTGCATGAAATGTGTGCACAAGTAGGGTTGCTAGGCCTGGCAAGTGATTAGGGCTAATCGGGGCCTTTCAGCTGCTGGCCAGGGCCTTTCTTCCCCAGCTGCCTTCTGGGGCCTCCCTTCCCCTGCTGCTGGCTGCCAGCCAGGGTCTTTCTTCATTCCGCACCACCCTCTAGTAGTCAGCGCACATCATAGCGAGTGATCGGTTTCCCGGTCAAACTTCTGAGGGAATTCTTTGTATATTAGCCTTTTATATGTATACTAGAGGCCTGGTGCATGAAATTCATGTGTGGGTGGGGTGTTCCTCAGCCTAGTCTGCACCCTTTCCAATCTGGGACCATTCAGTGGATCCCTGCATAATTGGGCCTAAACTGGCAGTTGGACATCCTTCTCACAATCAGAGACTGCGGGCTTCTAACCACTCACCTACCTACCTGATTGCCCCTAACCACTTATGCCTGCCAGCCTGATCGCCCCCTATCTGCTCCCTTGCTGGTCTGATTGCCCCCAACTGCCCTCCTCTGCTGGCCTGATCACCCCTAAGGCTTTTATTAGTATAGAAAATATTCACATTCAAATGTACAGATCCATTAGGCTGACAGGAAAGGCCTATCATGCAAAAAGAAGCCTTCCTTCCCCCAGCTGCTAATACCAGCTTCCTTCTGCACCTGAGAGGGGCTCCTCTTGCAGCCCTGGCTTCGTCCAGAAAAATGTCTAGTCTAATTAACATATTACGCTTTTATTGTTATAGATATACTAGAGACCCAATGCACAAAGGTTCATGCAAAAATGGGCCTTCCTTCCCCTGCCTGCCAGCACTGCCTTCGCTCCAGCCTGGAACCACCTTTTTGCCTTTCCACATTGCCCAGAGGACTGGAGAGGCTGGGGTGGTCCAGAATGCTTGCATTGTCGCCATGGCAACAATGCAAGTGCCTTGTTCTCAGCCGCTTGGCACCTGCATATGCAAATTAACCCACCATCTTTGTTGGGTTAATCTGCATACTCACTCCTGATTGGCTGGTGGGTGTTGCAAAGTTACCATCAATTTTCATCTTACTCTTTTATTAGTGTAGATAAAAATCTCAGGGCATTTACTTAAAATTTCTTGAAGCAAACAATAGAAATCAATTGCAAAGTTCTGAGAACCCCAGAATGTCCCAACTTTGATGTCATTACATTGCTAGGTCAAAGTTCTTGACCTGCCCAAACTGCAATTTCCATTCTGCATTTCCTGTACTCCTTCCTCTCCTTTCCTTGTTTCAGAATGGCAACTTGCAGATGATTGTCAAGGTCTCTTAGAAAGTGCCTAGACTGGAGCAGCATCCATTTTCCTTTGAAGTTGCACACAGACCATTTTGTCTCATTTCCAGCTCCTTCTTTCACCATCTAGTATTTTTGGGATAGTCATCCACTGCCACAGGCCCAGCTTTTAGAGCTGAACAGAAGCTTTCCACCCAGACAGTTGTAAATTCAGACACTGAGTCCTACCTCTCCTTATCTGGAAAGTAAAGTTTAAAAAAAGCACATATCTATTTTATAATGTTCTAATAATAGGGATAAAGTGTCTAATGTGTGAATGATGCTTAAAGGTGATGGATCAGTACAATAGCAAAGAGCTTATCCTTTTTGGGTGAGACTGGCTTTCAGAGAGTCGGACCCTTTAAGGGGGCATCACCCTAGTTTCCTACAAGAATCATCCCCCCTGTCCTAGGTTCAGAGGCAGTGGCCCTCTAACCTAGAACTGATGGCCGCACTCCACCAATGCTGCCAATCCATCAGTCCTGGAAGGAGTGAGCCTGTGGCACATGAATGAGTGAGTGAGAGCAGCACCACCCACAGGTGGCAGGTGTAGCTGAAACCTGCTGTTCCCTGCCTCTGTCTCCTTGGAATTCCTCCAGAGGAGGCAGGCGAGCTGTGTGCAGCCACACTGCTCCTCTTTGCACATCTGTTCTCCAAATAGGGGCTCCCCATTCCCCATCACCCCGCCCCAATGTGGGCTGGGCACTCCATCCACATACAGCCCCCTGCTGCGGCACCCATCCTGCTCCTGTCCTTGCCTGTCACCACTGAGGTTGAGTTGGGACTGGAGGACTCTGGCAGGGCAGCTGCTCACGCTGCCTGCTCTCCCTCCTTCCCCAATGACCCAGGATGCTAAGCCTTCTTGCCTGCTCTCCTGTTCTCTATCCAGGCTTAGCTTCTCTGTCCAACCAGCTCTGTGGCTTCGGCCGACGCCATCATCTTTATCATGTCAATTTGCATATTCCCTCCTAATTGGCTGTGGGTGTCGCCATCTTTATCACAAAATGAGTTAATCTGCATATTATTCTTTTATTAGATAGGATTCTGTCTAATAAAGAGGGAATATGCTAATAACCATCACATCCTCACAAAGATGGCATGCCCACAGCCAATAAGGACAGAATATGCTAATTGACTGCCATGCCCTCAAAGATGGTGGCACCCACAGCCACAAGATGATGGTGCCCCGTCCCCTCAGTCCCACCAGGGTGCCAGGCATGCAACATGCAGCACAGTCGCGCCTGTCCCCAGGCATGTCTGGACACTCTCCATGCCTGCCTCCAGAGTCCCCCAGTCCTCTCAGCCCCCCAGCCATCCAGGGCCACCTAAAGCTCAGGTAACTAGGCCCGGCTGAGGCTTGCACTGCAGGCAATGGCAGCAACAGAGGGTGTGATGGGAGAGTATCGCCTTCCCCTGATTGCCAGGTCTCCTCCCACCCCTGAGGGCTCCCAGAGTGAGGGGGGCAGGCTGGGCTGAGGAACCTCCTCTGCCCCCCACTTCATGCACCAGGCCTGCAGTATATATATAAAAGCCAAGCGACCAGAATGGCGAAACAACCCGTTGTTATGATGCACACTGCAGCGGTCAATGGGATCTTGGTCAGCCCCCAACATTCCATGGCCCCTCCCCCTGGCTGGCCCCATCCCTGATTAACCCCCACCCCAATCAGAGATGGAGCTGGCCTTCCAACTGCTTGCAGCCCCTCCTCCTGGCTGACCTGGTCCTAGTAGGCCCCCATCGGACTGGCCAGCTGGACCCCACCCATAAATGAATTTGTGCATCAGGCCTTGTGTAGTTAATTTGTAGCTTTTTATCACTCTCATTTATCTCACATTAAATATTTATAAATTGCTGGTTGTGTTCCAGACATTACATAGGGTAGGTGTGGGGGCAAGTCACAAGTTGTTATATTCCTGTGTGAGGAAGCATAATATATACAGCATATATTAATAAATACTAAGGTATATTATTAAGACTACATGTACCCTGAAAGTATGCATGCATCTGTCATGTGTAAGTTTAAAAGCTACAGCAGCAGTTTTATGTTGTGTGCAACAGAGATATACCAGCTTTTTAGTGACTTGGTTTTTGATAGGTTGACATTTTCATAAGTAAAGTTCACTAAAACAAAATTAAACATGAGTGAGAATAAAGACAATGTGCCAACAATATTTTTTAAATTGCGGAAATTAAATAATTTGCTTAACCTTATAATTTGAACAAACATAATAATGAATTTCAACTGCTAAGAAAATAATTTTATTTCTTACTTAGTAAAAGCGATTTTACATATTCTTTTATTTTTAATTCACAAATAGTAGATGATGATGATTTTGTTTCTGCAACTGGACCTTTAAATAAGAAATCCAGAACACCAAACGAGTTAAAACTAGAAAAACCAAAACCCAAATTGAAGAATCTCCAGAAGGAAGATATCCCATTACAAGAGAAAACTCCTAAAAAAAGGTGAGAGGTAAGACATGCAGTAAATATATGACATTAATTTAAAAAATAAAATGAAATAAGCCAGTCAGAGAAAGATAAATACCACATGATCTCACTCATTTGTGGAATATAAGGAACAATATAAACTGATGAACAAAGATAGAACTACAGACATAGAAGCATCAAACACACTGTCTAACTATAAGAGAAGGCAGGGGGATGAGTGGGTAAGAGATCAATGAAAGGACTTGTATGCATGCATGTAAGCATAACCAATGGACACAGACAATAGGGGGTGAGGGCACATGCTGGGGGGTGGGAGCAGCCGGGAAGAGATCAATAGAGAGGAAAAGAGTGATGTAATACTTTCCAGTGGTTGGCAAATTCAGTCAGCAGACCCAAATATCAACAGTACAAGGACTGAAATTTCTTTTGAGAACCAAATTTTTTAAACTTATACTTCTAACGCCACTTCTTCAAAATAGTCTCGCCCAGGCCGGGGTATTTTGTGGAAGAGCCACACTGAAGGAGCCAAAGAGCTGCATGTGGCTTGCGTGCTTCAGTTTGCCGATCACTGCTTTAAACAATAAAGAATTCAAATTTAAAAAGACAGAGGAACAGATTTGAACTCTTGATTTAAATGAGAGCTTGAGCAGAGTCATAGGTATGATTTTATTTAGTGCCTATAGGAGAACAGGGTTTACTGTTAATCGCTTTCTGACTTAAAAAAGAAATTCACAGTCTTGGCTCGGTGACTCATTTGTTTGAAATGTCATCCCATACACCAAAAGTTTGCAGATTCAATTCCCAATACCCCATCAGGGCACATATCTATCTTGTGGGTTTCATCCCTGGTCAGGGCACATAAGGGAGGCAACCAATTGATGTTTCCCATTCACATCAATGTTTCTCTCTCTAAAAAAATCAATAAAGCATATTCTCAGGTGAGGGTTAAAAAAAAACACTTTTAAAAAAGAAATTCACAAGTATATAAGCAAATATCCATTTAAATATTAAGATAATCATACTTAGAAAGTTTGGTGGTTATAGCTTACTTTTATAGGACCTTGAACCTGTCTCTGAAGCCCTCAAGTCTTACCAGACTAGTACTTTTGTTAAAAACTATATTTGTAAAGACAGTTTGATAAAATTTAAAAACAGTTTTCAGCAGATAGAAGATATTTTCTCTTTATATTGTTAAAACTTATTCAGCAGTGAGAAAATCATACAGTTTCTATACTATTTCTGGAATTCCATTAGTTAGTACCAAGAGAATGTGAGGAAAGTCCTGAGGGGCTCAAAACATGTTGTATGGAGAGTAGAAGGTCAGAAGAGGAATATTAACACATGGAAAATGGGGCATGTGATGGTTTATTGCTACAAGTATGAGAAAAGTTAATTATCAAAGAGAAATGTAGCCCATGTCATTATCTTTTTCTTATTTTTGTTTTATTTCTATTTTTGAGCTTCTTGTACTACATTTTAAATACAGTGAAAAAAACAACCCACAAATGGGAGATAAAATCATATAATTGATGAGGAACTTGTATCCAGAATATTTAAAGAACTCCTACAACTCAATAATAAAAAGACTAATAATACAGTTTAAAAAGTGGGCAAAATATTTGAGTAGACATTTTTTCAAAAAAGATACAGAAATGACCAATAAGCACATGAAAAGATGCTCAGCATCCTTAGTCATCAGAGAAATGCAAATCAAAATGACAGTGAGATAATACTTCACAACCACTAGAATGGCCATAATAAAAAAAGACAGACAATAACAGGTGTTAAGGAGGATGCAGAAAAATTAGAACTCTAGTACATTGTTGCTGAGAATATAAAATGGTACACCTACACTGGAAGACAGAGTACCAGTTTCTTAAAATATTAAACACAGTTATTACATGACCCAGCCTAAGGATATACCCAAGAGAAATAAAAACCTATGGACTACACAAAAACCTGTACATGAATGTAACAGCATTATTCAGAATAGCCCAACAAATGGAAGCAATTCAAATGTTTATCAACTGATGAAAAGATAATATGCTATATTCATACAGTGGAATACTAAATTTTGCAACAACAAAAATAGAGTAGTGATATATACTATAGCATGGATGAATCTTGAAAACATTATGCTGATGAAAAGAAACTAGGTACAAAAGGCCACATATTTTATGATTCCATTAACACAAAGAGTGCAGAATAGACAAGTTCATAAGAAAGTAGTTTAGTGGTTGTCAGATGCTGGGTAGAGATAAATGGGGAGTAAACACTAATGTATACAGGGTTTCTTTTTGGGGGGTGATAAAAAAGTTATGGTTTCACAACTGTAAATACACTAAAAACTGCTGAATTGTACATGTTGAAAGGATGAACATGTGAATTATATCTCAATAAAGTTCTATTTAAAAAAATAAAATTTTCAAGATATACTCTAGTATTTCCTCCTTCATGCAATCTTTCCTTATCTGTTTTTTATTTCCTCTTACATATCATAGCATTTTTCACCATCTTGAATAGTAAACTTAATAATCTGCTTATGTAGGATAATTTATAAGTATGTCTTATTTCCTCATCCTCATTAATTGCAGACTCCTTGATGGTACAGCAAATCCTTGATTTCTCAGACCTCAATTTAACAAACTTCAGATTTAACAGACAAAATTTCTGAAATGTGTATGTCATATGTACAAATGAACACTTTGTTAGTTTTAAAATGCTTTTAACCAAGATTTGCTCATAATTAAAATAACAGGTTAATTTTTGTTATTAATTCACTTATTTTAAACAAATTTTAGTGAATAGGCCATATGTTGGATAAAACTGTAGTAATTTCACCGACATAAATAAATACTACATATGTACATCTTTACTCTATATATTTAAATCTAAGAGTCACCACTTGTAAACAGTGTTCAGGGAATAATTAGCACGTGATCACACGGTATTTCTCCAGGAAATTGGTTTTATTGTTACGGGGTGTGACTTTCTGCAGTAGTTTTAATGTGTGTAGGCTGATATTCCCATATGTGCTAAGCTGCACTCCAGCCATTTACATTTGTTTACTCGCAGTGACTGAGTGCACACATTTACTAGACCTATCCAGTATAAATTTAAACTTACACTAAAATATACAAAATACTTTTCTGTGAAATTAAACTTTTCATACATACTTAATTTTAATTATACAGACAAGTCTACCTAAGTAAAAACAGGTAAACCAATTTATCACTTTTTTAACATACCATTCAGAAACCTACTTTATTATATAACTAGAGGCCCAGTGCATAAAATTCGTGCACAGGGATATGTGTCACTCAGCCCAGCCTGCACCCTCTCCAATCTGGGACCCCAAGAGGAATGTCTAACTGCTGGTTTAGGCTGATCCCAGTAGGATTGGGCCTAAACAGGCAGTTGGACGTCCCACTTACAATCCAGAACTGCTGGCTCCCAACTGCTTGCCTGCCTGCCTTCCTAATTGCCCCTAACCGCTTCTGCCTCCCAGCCTGATCACCCCCTAAACACTCCCCTGCCAGCCTAATTCATGCCTATCTGCTCCCCTGCCAGCATATTTGCCCCTAACTGTTCTCCCCTGCAGGCCTGGTCACCTCTAACTCCCCTCCCCTGAAAGCCTGGTCATCCCTAACTACCCTTCCCTGCAGGCCTGGTCTCTCCCCCAACCCCCACCCCCAACTGCTCTCTCCTGCAGACCTGGGTCCCCAACTGCCCTTCCTTGCAGGCCTGGTCACCCCCAACTTCCCTCTGCTGCTGACCTGGTAACCCCTAACTGCCCTTCCCTACCGACTTGATTGTCCCCAACTGCTCTCTTGCAGGCCTGGTCCCTCCCAACTGCCCTCCACTGCTGGCCATCTTGTGGTTGCCATCTTGTGTCCATTTGGGGGCAGCCATCTTGTGTGTTGGAGTGATGGTCAATTTGTATATTACTCTTTCATTAGATAGGATAGAGGCCTGGTGCATGGGTGGGGGCCAGCTGGTTTGCCCTGAAGGGTGTCCTGGATAATAACAGAGGTTCCCTTGAGGCCTGGGATGGCCTGGGTGTGGGGCCTGTAGTGGTTTGCAGGCCAGCCACACACCCCCGGTGACCCAAGCGTTGGCCCTGATATCTGGAATTTATTTATCTTCTACAATTGAAACTTTGTAGTATTGAGTGGAGGTATAGTGGCCCGAGTATGCGGAAAGCTTGGTTTCCTCCATTGCTGGGGGCAACTCAAGCCTCCCGCTCTCTCCAGCTCCATGGCTGCCACCATTTTGGTTGGGATTTATTTTTCTTCTATAATTGTAACTTTGTAGCCTTGAGTGGAGGCCTAGGCCGGCCAGGGTGTGAGGAAAGCTTGGTTTCCTCCATTACTGGGGAAACCCAAGCCTCCTGCTTGCTCCATGGCTACAGCCATCTTGGTTGGGTTAATTTGCATACTCATTCCTGATTGGCTGGTGGGCATGGCTTGTGGGTATAGTAGAGGTATGGTCAATTTGCATATTACTCTTTTATTAGAGAGGATGGACTTTCAGCTTTAATGGATACCCTCTCACCCAAATTAGTCTGTTATATCGAGGTGTTACTTTACTTTTGTATTCTATCTAGTGCAGTGTCTCATCCACAGTACTTGTAAGTACTTGGTGAAATATTTGTTAAAGTCTAGATTGGGAGGGACAAAGTAAATATTTTTACATTAAATATAAGACCTAAAATAGCTGTCTAAGGAGATGTGGGTGAGGTCACAGAAGATTTTTAAGTGGAAATTATGTTTGAGCCAAGTCTTTATTCTGTGTTGAGCAGGTGCTTCCCACCTGAGTGGAACTAGTGGAAAGGCCAGACAGTAAAAGGAAACAGTAAGTGCACAGCACATGCTGCTCATATTTCAAACCTCTTCTGATAGATATAAAAAGACATTGTGACATTTTAGAAGTCATCCTTAAAGGTCGATTATGGTCGTGTTTATTCTTTAAAAATATTTTTGTAAGGTTAGCCACTCTTAAATAGTAATTCAGTAAAACCTCAAATTTTTCTGTTTGAGATCAATAATTTTAAAAACTCTTTGTGTGTCTTCTCTAGGGTGGCTTTGGATGACAAACTCTACCAGAGAGACTTACAAGTTGCACTGGCATTATCAGCGAAGGAACTTCCAACAGTCACCATTGATGTGGAGGGGTCTCAAGGTGAAAGTAATTTTATTTTCTATATATTTATGTCCATAAGGTTCCTATTGCTTTTGTAATCATTTCTTTGATGAGCTTTCACAGAGAAAAGAATAAATTTTAATACTTTGGACTGTAAATAGTGCATTTGCAGAGGGTATAATTGGGTTTAATTGTTTATTCTGTTGCATACATCTCATTCATACATACATCTCTGCTTAACACCCAAAATAAACTCGATGATGTGGACTATGCACTCAGATGTTCAAATTACATCTTTATATACAGTGAACATTTCATTTTTGATCAAATGAGTTGATCTCTACAATCCTAACAATCTACCTCCTTTCTCTCAAAACTCAAATTAATTAAACATGACCTAATGATAGTAATTTTTATTATTTACAAAGATTAACAGTACTAATTTGTTTAGCAAGCTCAGTAGACTTCAGGGATCTGGATTGCTCTGGAGTTTTCTCCTTTGATTTTTCTGGCAACTGCAACACATGGCAATATTGATATTCTAGAGTGGCAGAAATCATTATTGCTGGATGAGACATTCAAACTTCTAAAATAATTTGGATTGCCCTACTTGGTTTGGCTCAGTGAGTGATAGAGCATCAACCTGCAGACTGAAGGGTCCCAGATTCAATCCAGTCAAGGGCACATGCCCCGATTGCAGGCTTGATCCCTAGTAGGGAGCATGCAGGAGGCAGCCAATCAATGATTCTCTCTCATCACTGATGTTTCTATCTCTCTCTCCCTATCCTTTCCTCTCTGAAATCAATAAAAATATATTTTAAAAATGATATTGGATTATATTGTTTTGACTTAACTTCCTTTATGTTGGAAGATATTTTTTAGCCTATTTATGTAAGGGTGTAGATTTTTAATCACTATCACTTTCTATTTGACAGTGTTGACTATTGGGCCTTTTTGTAATCAGGAATCTAAGAAACTTAAAACGTTAATTGTCATATATCTGAAATTGAAAAAGTGAAATTCATCTTCAATAAGAGATAGTAAATGTATAGCAGGTATTCCTTGGAAGTACCACTTCTCATAGAATAACGTACATTATAACACTGCACTTTAATAGTACCAATAGCATGAGTTAAAGTTCTCTTGAAATACTTTAGACCATTTAAAGTTATTATAATGATTGAAGAGTCTTTACGCTAGTGAAAACATGGATATGCCTACACAGAAATAATTGTTAATATAGTTATTACTAGAGGTTCAGTGCACGAAATTCATGCACGGTGTGGGGGAAGTCACTTCAGCCCCGCCTGCACCTTTTCAATTCTGGGACCCCTCAGAGGATGTCTGACTGCCAGGGATCAGGCCTAAACCAGCAGTCGGATATCCCTCTCACAATCCGGGACTGCTTGCCCCTAACTGCTCATCTCCCCCCCCCCCCGCCCACTAGCCTGATCACCCCTAACCACCTCTGCTTGCCTTCCTGCTCCCCTCTAGCTGCCCACCTTGCTAGCCTGATTACCTCTAACTGCCCCTTCCTGCAGGGCTGTTTGCCCATAACTGCTCACCTGCCTGCCTGCCTGATCGCCCCTAACTGCCTCTGCCTACCTGTCTGATCGTCCATAACTCTCATCTCCTTCCTCCCCTTCTTCTCCCCC
>PVJN01003914.1:29280-94488 GCA_004026805.1 Lasiurus borealis | reverse complement strand
ATATATATATATATATATATATATATATATATATATATATATATATATATATATACTGTTCTCCTCTTTTGAAAACCCAGAGGAACTTCCTCATGAAATCTGAATTTATCCTGACTTAAAATAACAAACAAACAAACTTGTTTTCTTGCCTCAAGTGTGCTTTAAGATTATAAACTTCTTATGGACTGAGAGGAAGATTGTCTCATCTGTGGACTAACAGTTCCCAGCTTAGTTTTGGCCACTTAGAAATCTGTTTTATAGAAGAAAATCTGGCCTTCCCCTTACCCACTGGTCTGAAAAAGGCCTCTGTCTTCTTGGTACTCTTGAATGGTAACAGAATTGGTGGTTCCCAGGAATTGGAAGGAAAATGCCCCAAAATTTCAGTTGGTAATAAATTCATAGCCAGTGACTTTGCATCAGTCGTCTAGTTGAAAACTACTGTAAATATTCAGCAGAGAGTCTATATTTTTTAAAGGTATGTCAACAGCCTGTTCTTCTAGTTTTATTTCATTGGAAGAAGTAAAGGTGGCATGTTTACCATTTAACATCCATTCCCATTTATGTAGGGAGTAATTACCTAATCTGTCTACTTCATTCTCAGAGACTTTTTCTTCCTTGCAAAATATCCAATTATTTATTTGCTTTTCTTTCCTGCATTTGCCTTCTAGATACTGGTTTGGCATTATGTTTTGACAAAAGTATTGGCTTAAATAAGTAGATGATAGCTAAAATCTAGTAATTTGCTACCTATCTCAAGTGATAGATGATGAAAAGAAAAAACTAGAATTTAGGAATAGTTAAAAAGCATTTGGACAATAACATGGAGACTTACTCATTCTTAACATTTTCTGTGGCTCAGAAGATGTAATTTTTCCGTTGTGAACAAATGATTATAGATATTAAAATGAAGGACCTATAATTACTATTGAGTAAATTTGCATCTGTGGAAGAAATATAAATGAAAAAAAAATAAGTAAATAAAAATAATTTAACTTAAATTAAAAAAATAAAAATCTTATTGTGGATCAAAAGTATCTTTAGGAAAATATGGCTTTCCCTAATGGATACACTATATTTTAAAATATGAGACACTTGAATGATAAATACTTCAGTGAATTGACATATACTATAAGATGCAAGTCACTATGTCTTTTTTTTCAATTTTGTACCCAAAAAGACAATGTATGAGTAGGTTTTAAGAAAAGAGTTTTCTGTTGATATGAAAACTATCCTCAGCTAACTTCACTGTAAATCATAATGCAGGTCCTAGTGAAATGTATCTACAAGAACAAGCACACTAAACAACTGTAAGTCCTTATTACATTAGATTATGACTTAGTAATGGTGTGTGTGTATGTATACATATATATATGGATATACTTTGTGTTATACTGAGTCTTCAAGAGAAAAGGAACAAAACAAAATAATCAAACAAATGACAACAATATAATTCCATTTCAACAATTGTGGTGATCAAATCAGAAAATGACATTTATGTTGACTGTGTACTCATCCTTAATTCTCACAAGAATATGCACTATCAGAATAAGCTTGAAAACTTCTAACGCTGTGATCGGGACATCCTGGAAAGAAGCCTTTTGAAGCTTGTCATAGAGACTGCATGATCACTATTTCCAAATTTCTTTAGGGAGGAAAACAGGTGGCCCTCAGAGCATCTCTTTAGTTCTGAGGGAGACAAAGGATTGTTGTTTTACATTTGTGAGACCTTATATTCTGACCTGAGTAAACTGTGAAATGAGGCTAAATATGAAACTGCCTTGTGAAACAGTGCTAAATATTTAAGTCAACTGTGAAACATATGGAGATTCAAAATCAATATGTAATTCTTTAAAAATGGACCAGGAAAGTCCTGGCATATATTTCCAGGCCATTTCTTGAATTATGAACCATAATTGTGTATAAAGATTTTTACTTAAAAGAGAATCTATATTTAAAGAATAGACTTAAAATGACAATATTCTTTCTAAAACAGACTTTTTTCTATGGAAAGATGCATGTCCTTAGTTATTTCTCTTAGAATATTACATACTTCATCCTATATAATAAAATATGCGAATTGACCATACCTATACCCACCAGCCACGCCCACCAGCCAATCAGAGCAATTAAGCAAATTAACTGAATCAAAATGGCTACAGCCACAGAGACAGCAGGTGGGAGACTTGGGTTGCCCCTGGAGGAAGCCAAGCTTTCTGTACACCCTGGCCTGCCAAGGCCTCTGCTTAAAGCAACAAAGTTTCAATGGCTGTGTGAGCAGAAGGCGTGGCTCTGCTCCAGGCTACAAAATTTCAATTATAGAAGATAAATAAATCCTAGATACCAGGGCTCTGCTTGGGTCACCCGGGGCCGTGGCCAGCCTGCAAACCACCACAGGCCCCTTGCCCAGGCCACCCCACGTCCCAAGGGAACACCCACCCTGATCCAGGGCAAACCAGCTGGCCCCCACTGGTGCACCAGGCCTTTATCCTATCTAATAAAAGAGTAAGCCGAAACCAGTTTGGCTCAGTGGATAGAACGTGGGTCTGCGGACTGAAAGGTCCCAGGTTTGATTCCAGTCAAGGGCATATATCTTGATTGCGGGCACATCCCTAGTAGGGGGCATGCAGGAGGCAGCTGATCAATATCTCTCTCTCATCTACGTTTCTAACTCTCTATCACTCTCCCTTCCTCTCCATAAAAAAAATCATAAAAATATATATATTTTTTAAAAAAGAGTAATATACAGATTGACCATTATTATAACACACAAAATGACTGCCCCCATGTGGTCAAAAGACCCTGCCCCCATATGGACACAAGATGGTCAGCAGGGGAGGGCAGTTAGCAGGGATCAGAACTGCAAGGGATGCAGTTGGGGGTGATCAAGCCTGCAGGGGAGGGCAGTTAGGGGTGACAAGGCCAGCAGCAGGCCAGCAGAGGAGGGAAGTTGGCAGTGACCGGGCTTGCAGGGAAGGGCAATTGTGGGAAACCCAGGCCTGCAGGGGAGGGCAACTAGGCATGACCAGGCTGGCAGGGGAGCAGTTAGGTATCAATCCGGCTGGCAGGGGAGTGTTTAGGGGTTGATCAGGCTGGCAGGCAGAAGCTGTTAGGGGCAATCAGGAAGGCAGGCGGATAAGCAGTTGGGAGCCAGCATTCCTGGATTGTGACTGGGATGTCCGACTGTCCTTTTAGGCCTGATCTGGGCCTCTAGTATTCCATATGAGCATCCAATGCTAGACTGAAGAACAATTTATAGCAAAAACCAAGTATCGCTTGCCCAGTGAGGTAATTCAACACCTAGCACTGTGGTCAGTATGCTTCATGTTGAATGGAAGGATACTTTGGTTGTTCTCATATCTTGGCCTCCGTGAATAATGCTATAATGAACATACGGGTGTGTGAGTTTCTTAGATATTAAATCAAGCAACAAATGAACAAATAAGAAAAACAAACAAATACTCATGGACACAGATAACAGTATGGTGGTTACCAGAGGGAAAGTGGGAGTAGCAAAGGGTAAAGTGAGTCAAATATATGTTGACAGAAGAGATTTGACTTTGGATATCAGGCACACAATGCAATATACAGATCATGTATCCAAGAATTGTACACTTGAAACCTATATGATCTTATAAACCAACTAGAGGCCTGGTGCACGAAATTTGTGCATGGGTAGGGTCCCTAGGCCTGACCAGGATCAGGCTCACTCTGCAGGGCAAATGGCAGGGTGATTGGGGGGCCCCTGATTACACCCTCCTTGGCTGGTCTGGGTCCTGTAGGCTGCGGGCAGCTACTGCATTGAGCGTCTGCCCCCTGGTGGTCAGTGCATGTCATAGTGACCAGTCATTCTAGTAGTCCTGATATTTGGGTAATTTGTGCATTAGGCTTTAATTATAAAGGATTTTACCCCAATAGATTTTATTTTTAAAAAATTGAATGATTTTGTTAAATTAATTGGTTGAATACAGAATCAATGCCAAGTCATCACACTCACTCCCTGAACAAGGCTTTGTGTAAAGCGTGGATTCAAAATGATTCATGAAATCTGCAACATGGGCAGCAACTGGGAACTTATTAGAAGTACAGATTCTCAGATTCCACGGCAGACCTTCGAACTCAGGAACTATTTGGATGGACCCAGCAATTTGTGTTGAAAGAGCTTTATAGATGATCCTCATTTTTGCTAAAATTGAGAATCAGCAATTAAAGAATCCTCATATACACTGCATACACAGTGACATCAAAGCTTTTTATAATTATAGGTGTGCCTCAACAGCCTATTATAAGAAGACAATTCCTCTAGACAGATTGTGCATCATTTCAAATTCTCAAGAATATTTCAACTTCTCATGAATTTTTGTTTTTCATTTTAACTAGAAGAGTTATTCTCTATTCATGTTTAGTAAATTGGTTTTCTTGTGTGTGTAGAAAGGGTGAATCAGTTTGAGTTACTGATACAGATCCTGAGATAGGTACTTAGGGGAAGATGATTTATTCAGGAGGTGGTCCCAAGAAGCACAAGTGATGAAATGATGATCATGAGAGACTGTAACTAGGAAAGCCAGTCAAGAATGTATTTTCAAGGATGGATTATTCTGGTAAATATGGGCAAAAGGGAATCAATCCTGCAAGGAACCTCTGAGACACTGTGGGATATATCTTGGAAGCACCCCAATGGACAGTGAGGAAGCTGGAGCAACTATTCACATCCTCCCATTTCCATTGGTTGAGATGATGCTAACATACACCCACTTCCTAGTTACATTTGTGTGTGGCCAAAGAAGCTAGACAAAGTCCTCAGGCAGAGAAGATAAAAGACACAGCTCTTGAGGTAGGGTAATTCAATATGCTGGAAATTGTTTTCACCTGCAGTTGCATTTCACATGGGAGGGGCGCCTATAGGCAAAGCAACCTTCCAACGTAATAGTTTTTACCTAGTTTTCAATACTTATTTAATGTCTATTAGGAGTCACGTTCAAAGTTAATTGATGGGAATAGAAAAAGCGATAAACACTACCTATGCCTCATGAAGCTTTTCGTGTGGTGGAAAATGTAAACAAAAATATAACGAAAATATAATTAGATATGTTCAGTGACAGATATATATATATATGCACATTTGTAAGAGGAATTTATGGAGAGAGTGTAGTAATCATGGAAGACTTCTCAGAGGTTGTGATTATAACTGTGCCTAACGGGAGCCTGAAAGACATTTAGAGGTCAGCCAGAAGCAGAGAAGGGTGACAGTTAGGGGACAGGTGTGGACAGAGCCAGAATGATTGAGATGTGAAGAGGAGGTACAAAAGGAGAAAGCAATCATAGGCAATATTGAGAAGACTGTCTGTAAAAGTCCGTGGAGAGATCCTATATTAGGTGGAAGGAAATGTAGAGACCCATAGGTGTTAAATGGAGAGACATCAAAGGTTCAAAGGTCTGTAAATGCCTCATGCTGTACATTCCCTAAAGAGGAAGGAAGAAAGGAACTTGGAGACCTAACTAGTTTGGCTCAGTGGATAGAGTCTAGATCTGCAGACTGAAAGGTCCCAGGTTCGATTCTGGTTAAAGCATGTACCTTGGTTGTGGGCACATTCCCAGTAAGAGAATGTGCAAAAAGGAGGTAACTGATCAATGTTTATCTCTCATCAATGTTTCTCTCTATCCCTATCCCTTCCTCTCTGTAAAAAATCAACAAAATACATTTTAAAAAGATAAAGAAAGGGACCTGGGGTTCTATTGTAATGATTAGTCCCCTTTTTGAAGGAAGAGAGCCTAATTTACTGTGAAGAGAAGAGAGGAATGAAGTTAAGATGGTGTGTATTCATTTATAAAATGGGAAAAATAATTGCAACTGCCTTCAAGAGTTGTTTATGAGACCTGAATGAGAACAGTCATGAAAATGTTAACCTTCATTTCTCCCACTACTGCCCTTTCTTGCAGGCCTGGTACCTCCTAACTGCACTCCCCAAAAATGTTACACCCCCCAAAAATGTTATTCAATATTATTCAAATAAATATTTTAATTTGAGGGCTTTAAACGATTTCTACCTGTTAATTTTTATTCATGATTTATTTAAATATGATACAAAGTTGCTTGTGTAGTTGGTTAGCAGAATGGTCTATGGAGATGGTTAAAGGTTGAATGCACTGCCATGGGAAATGGGATAGGGAGGGAAGAGCAAAACCAAGGATATATTCAGGTAGAAGAATTGCTGTTTAGAATTAAGTATCCAGTAAAGGTTGAAAGCTATGATTTTGCAATTCTTTGATCTGTTTCTAGGTAATGTTGAGTGGGTAAGACATGTAAATTCAGGGTAACTTTAGTCACTTTGTACAAGTTGTTCAATTATATATAAACACTGACAGGTAAACATACAAGTAAATAAAAAAATCTCTTTAAGATAAGAAATATTTATCAAGAGATTTAAGATCAATGAAAACTCTAAAACATGTCAGATTATTCTCAGTATCCTGACATTATGTGGTCATAGAACAGGTTTCTTTGTCAACCTCTGTGATTTTATTCTACAAATGGCATTTTGTTCGAGCCTTTAGTTACCAGTTGGTGCCTCAGTTTCAACTGGCATTGTGTTACTAAACACAGTTCTGACACCATAAGGTGATTTGTTAGTGGTAAGAAAAAGATGGTTTATATTTTACCACAGTAAGATAGCACAGACGGGAGAGTCAATTGCTTGGAATTCTGGAATTCTGAGGCCAACACTGCTGAAAACATTTTTTATAGTAAGTCCCAAGGTATACCTTTTATGGAAAAAACTATGAAAGATATTTTAAAACCCCAGAAAGCTTAAAGTTCTTGTTTTGAGTCTGTAAAACATTCAAGGACCATACCTCCAAGATGACTTGAGAATGACCAACAAAAAATTACTCTGGGAATATGACCATGGGAGTTCACACTTTGCATTTCTTTCTTTTTTCCTTTAGGATATTTTGCTTGTCAAAACTAATCAGACCTTTGAATTCTTTTCTTCCCCCATAAAGTCTTTTGATTCTAGAATTATCAGCATTTATATTAATATTGATATTATAGAAAATCAGAGTTCTCACGAAATATTGGAAAAGCCCAGGGATAACAGAAATATTAAACTAGGAGTGTCTTCAATCAACCTTTAAAGTGGCTTCAGTGATATGCTATTGATAACCCAGGATACAGCCAAGTTACACAAATGAGTAAACTGATTAGCTAACTGCAGAAACTAATGCTAATTGTCTTATTGCTGAATACCTAAGACTCATTGTCCATTTTCTTTGCTAGATGTTTTTGGCCCTTCCTCCTATAGTAACAATCACAAGTTTGGTTTGGATGAGAGAGCAAAAACAGAATACATATATATAATAATCAGCATACCAAGTTGCTCCCATTCTGAAAGGTATAGACTACAAGAACTAAGACACACTATAAAAGAAAGGCAATTTTCTTATATCCCTTCAAGACAAATAGTCATGGAGATTAATGGTGGGTGAAATCTGCACTTCTCAAATTCTTCAAGATTCATTCCTCTTTCTCTCTCTTAAAGGTATTTAGTTGACAAAAGTTACATCATAGAGTTCAAATCCATAAAATTTTAGCATATACTGCAGAATGTTCTATAGTATTTAATTGAACTAATTATTTTAATTTTGAAGAAAGCATAATAATTTATGAAATATATAGAGAGAGGGCTATGAGAATTTTATGTAGGATGGATATTTTCTAGTTATTAATTCTGGTTTCAATCCTGGGCTTTATTATTTGGGTTAGTTTCTTTATATATAAGGTAGACATACATGTAGTACTCTCATTATAAGGATATTGTGAACAGTAAATAAGTCATATATAGATGTATATAGATAGATATAAATATAGATATAGATTAGAGACATATGTACCTAATATGTATCACATAGTAAACACTCAATAAAACATTAGCTTTTATTATATTACTAGAGGCATGGTGCACAAAATTTGTGCATAGGGGGATGGGTGTTTCCCTCAACCCATCCTGCACCCTTTCCAATCTGGGACCCCTTGAGGGATGTCCATCTGCCGTTTAGGCCCAATACAGTCCTAAATGGCAGTCGGACATCCCTCTCACAATCCAGAACTGCTGGCTCCCAACTACTTGCCTGCCTGCCTTCCTGATTGCCCATAACTTCTTCTTCCTGCCAGCCTGATCACCCCCTAACCATCCGTAACTGCCCTCCCCTGCAGGCCTGGCCCCCCCCAACTGCTCTCCCCTGCAGGCCTGGACCCTTCCAACTGCCCTCCCTTGCTGGCCATTTTGTGGTGGCCACCTGTGTCCACCTGGGGGCAGCCATCTTTGACCACATAGGGGCAGCCATCTTGTGTGTTGGAGTGATGGTCAATTTGCATATTACTATTTTATTAGATAGGAATGAGATATTGTCAATAGCATTCAATAATTGAATTGAAGAAATGTGTTCATAGTCATTTATGAGTACTGTGAAAAATACTGTAGCAAACAGAGTGAAGATGTGAAAGAGGATTAACAGAGAAAAGAGATCAGCACTTTTGAACACTTATAATGTTAGAGTTGCTTTAGCTATATCCATCCATTTAATCCTCACTATACACCAGTGAAAAAAGCATTATTCAGATCATCAGTGAACTGAGACTCAAGGTAAGAGACATATCTAACTGTCAATAGATCTGGCATTTGAACCTAAGCCACATTACTCAAATTTTATATTCCTTTTCTAATACCACATAGTCTCTAAATTCTGAGGTATTTCACTTTAGAGATTTTGAATATATTACGTCTATATTTTATTACCACATAAATAAGCAAAATCTCCTCAGTTGAGAAAATGCAATTGAATCATTTTCCAGGTATTTAACTTTTTGTAATTAAATTTGATCTAATGACTTCTTTCCAATACAAATTTATTAAATGATTTAGTCTTAGGTGAAGTAGGATATACACAGATATACAAATATCCATTAGGGTTTATATAGTTATCTTTTTTCTACAAACAAACATCTAGTGAAAATATGGCAACAAATTTTACTGAAACCCTACAATATGTCACTGATTATTTTAAGGGAACATATTTGTGATTTAAAAAAAAAATGTAATTCTTCTGTGAAGCTTATATCCCAGGGCACAGAAGGAAACAGTGAATAACTGTGTGTGAGTGTGAGTGAGTGTGTGTGTGTGTGTGTGTGTGTGTGTGTGTGTGTGCTTATCTCAGGTGGATAAGTGCATGGGGGAGCCAGGATGGGTGATAATAGGAGTGACATTTATGCAGAGAACTATGGTAAATGAAGTGAAGGAAGGGGCTCTGTGAATGCCCCAGGTGCAACAGCGATCTGGAAGGCAAGGCAGGAGCAAAGGATGGTACTGAACCAGCAGGAAAGCCAGTCCCACTGTAGTAGAGGAAATAAGGGGTGAAAGACACAGCATAGCCCTCAGAGCCAGTTACATACCTACACACAATTTAGTTAAGGATGGAATAAAGGTTTCTGCAGTGTGTTAGATGAGCTTAAGTGTCAGGACAATACTGCCAGGGGTTAGGGGTGGGAAAAGATTTGGCATTTGCTTCATTCTTTGTCTTTCAAGAAGTACTTTGCCAAGGAGAGAGGGCAGAGAAGACATCAAAAGGAACAAAGCGAAGGCATGAAAGTTCACAGTTGTGAAGGGCCTGTCTGTTGCAATTTGATACGATCAGTAGACTTCACTATAACAGAAGCTTTCCCCCTTTATTTTCTGCAAGATAGCGAGAAAGCCTTATTTCATGAATCCTAGCAACCAAGTGTCAGTGTGCCCCCAAATCATGATTTTTTTTAATATATTTTATTGATTTTTTACAGAGAGGAATGGAAAGGGATAGAGAGTTAGAAACATCAATGAGAGAGAGAGACATCGATCAGCTGCCTCCTGCACGTCCCCTACTGGAGGTGTGCCCGCAACCAAGGTATATGCCCTTGACTGGAATCGAACCTGGGACCTTTCAGTCCGCAGACTGATGCTCTAGCCACTGAGCCAAACTGGTTTGGGCCAAACCATGATTTTAAGCGCTTATCGAACTTCAAGTAAGAATCATATTCATATGTTTGTCTGTTATCCTCTAGAATTGATCTACTCTTCTTAGGGTTATTTAGCTGATAAAAAATAAATAAAATACATATCTTAATATAACACCCTGTTGTGTAACAAGTTAACATGAAAATATGGTAAAACAGGCAAGGCAAGGGATAGTGGTCCTGATTGCTTTGGGATAATGTACCTTTAATCACAATAGCAGACATCTAAAAGAACCCCAATGCAAGCAGAGACTCACAAAGAATTAAAACAGTAACAGAGTGACCCCCTGCACCAAAAATAATTGTCAAAGTTTTATTAAATCCTCATGAGGCTAATTTTTTTTTAAAAATCCCGAATGCACTTTTAATCACTATTCAATCTCTGTTCAATAATGTAGGATATAGGAAGGTGGGTCTATGCCACATGATGAACCCAGAATCTCTACTTGCCTGCATTAGCACCCATCTTTCCACATTAAGAAGCACAGCAGGTTGCATATTGTTGGCCAGTTCTCAGAAGTGGCATGCTTCCATCTCCCAGGGGATGTGGGAAGACTCAACTGCTCAACAGTAACAATAATTCTAACATATCCATTTGTGAAATAACTTTGGCAGTCATGGCAAGAGAATTTGGATGAAACCGTGTTGTGGTCTTCCAGCTGGTAGAATAGAGCAGAGAGCCTAAAGCAAAAAGCCCAGAGTGAGATGGCGAATAGTGGCTGCTTGGATAAGGACAGGAGAGAGTTGGGGATCCATGCTGAGCTAAAGGGGAAATGCAAACTAGTCAGTGGTGTCAGAATATCCCCAGGCTGTCCAATATCAACACGAGGGTTTACGGATGCCATCTGCTGGATATTGTTAGGATTTTAAAATGGAATCTACACAAACAAAACTGTCTCTCCTCATACTATGGCTTCTCAGTTCTAATGAGAGGGGAAGAATGTAAAATAACAATAAGAAATGAAAATAAAACAAGCTAACAAAACCATAAAAACACAGTCCATAGAAATTAATCCCTGCTCACATTATCTTTACTACTAGAAGCCCCGTAAACGGGTTCATGCACTGGTGGGGGGCATGGCCCGCTGTGGGAGAACCACTCATCCTGGTCACATAAGTGGCATTCCCACTGTGGGAGTTCACTGACCACCAGGGGGAAGCTCCTGTATGGACCATCTGCCTCTTGGTGGTCAGTGCATGTCATAGTTCTGGTTGTTCCACCATTCAGTCACTGGGCTTTTATATATATACTAGAGACCTGGTGCAAGAAATTCATACATGGGAAGTGGGGGTGCCCAGCCTGCTCCTTCTCCAATCTGGGACCCCTTGTAGAATCGGGTCTAAACGGGCAGTCGGACATCCCTCTCACAATCCAGAACTGTTGGCTCCCAACTGCTCACCTGTCTGCATTCCTAATTGCCCCTAACCGCTTCTGCCTACAAACCTGATCACCCCCTAACCACTCCTTGCCAACTTGATTGATGCCTAACTGCTCCCCTGCCAGCCTGTTTGCCCCTAACTGCCCTTCTCTGTGGGCCTGGTCACCCTTAACTGCCCTCCCCTGCAGGTCTGGGTCACCCCCAACTGTCCTCTCCTGCTGGCCTGATAGCTCACCACTGACCTCCCTTGCAGGCCTGGTCCCTACCAACTGCCTTCCCCTGGTGGCCATCTTGTGGTGGCCATCTTGTGTCTACATAGGGGCAGAATCTTTTGACCACATGGGGGTAGTCATCTTGTGTGTTGCAGTGATGATCAATCTGCATATTACTCTTTTATTAGATAGGATAGAGGCCTGGTGCATGGGTGGGGGCTGGCTGGTTTGCCTGGAAGGGTGTCCTGAATCAGGGTGGATGTTCCCTTGGAGTGTGGGGTGGTCTGGGTGAGGGGCCTGTGGTGGTTTGCAGGCCAACCATGCCCCAGATACCCAAGGGGAGGCCCTGGTATCTGAGATTTATTTATCTTCTACAATTGAAACTTTGTAGCTTGGAGTGGAGCCAAGCCTTATGTTGGCACATTCATTGAAACTTTATTGTCTTAAGTGGAGGCCTGGGTCTCCCAGGGTGTGCAGAAAGCTTGGCTTCCTCCATTACCAGGGGCAACCCAAGCCTCCCTCCTGCTCTCTCTGTGACCATAGCAATATGGGTTGGGTTAATTTGCATACTTGTTCTGATTGGCTAGTGGGTGTGGCTTGTGGGAGTAGCAGAAGTACAGTCAGTTTGCATATTACTCTTTTATTTGATAGGGTATATAGATGCCTTAAGAAGGCTGAAATTGTCTCTCTATTTTTGAGATGTGTAGTAGTTTATTGCATTTGCTTTTTCTTTTTTAGAACAAAACTTTGTCATAGTACAGTTAGCCATATATGATATTCAGGCAACTGCATGTAGAGTTTGTCCCGTAAATTCATAAATCCCTAGCTAAAAATCTATGCATTATAAGCTTTATTCATGATATAGTCCCTTTCTATATTCTATGGGAGAAGAATGCAGTAGTTTTATTTCATTTTGACTTGCTATGTTTTATTAGAAAGGAAGGAAAAAAATTAAGAAGAAAGAATCAGTATTGCTATTTGGTCAGAACTATTACATATGCATTTGGCTTTTACATAAAATATGGTAATTCATCATTTATTTTTGCTTTGCAGAAAATTGCATTCTAGGTTTACTGTAATAGCATGATTTTAAAATGACAAAACTCCTAACAGTGCTCTAATAAAATTTTAGAACTTTTAGAAATATGTGGCTAAATTAACATTGATTCCAGTCTACATTTCTTAAAAAGTACTAATTGCATAACATCTGTAATGGCAAAAAAAAATGGTTTTCACGGTTAAATTCTTTTGGAATATGCTACATTCCAAGTATGTTCTCTTGGAGTTCTGTAAAGCATACTAGTTAATATAAAGAGTTGGTATTTATTTAGAATTTGCAGTGTGTCATTATTGCATTTAATCTTTGTTATGGTTCTATTATGTGGACATTTTCAATAATCCTAGTGACAATGAGGAAACTAAGAACATAGATGTATTGGTGGTTTCACTTTAGAGCTCAAGCTCATAATTCTGAAAATATGTCCCAAAATAATACATGAAATAATAATTCACATTAATATTACTTTTTTTACTAGAGGCCCAGTGCACGAAATTTGTGCATGGGTAGAGTCCCTACCCCTGGCTGGTGATCAGGGCTGATTTGGACATTCAAGCTGCCAGCTGGGGCCTTCCTTCCCTCAGCTGCCAGCTGCTAGCTAGAACCTCCTACATTCTGTGCTGCCCCTTGGTGGTCAGCGCATGTCATAGCAAGTGGTTGAACTCCCAGTCAAACTTCTGAAGGGACAGTTTCCATATTAGCCTTTTAGTATATAGGATTAACATTAACCTGTTAAAATATTTAAAAAATAATGCAGTAATTACATCTATTTATCCAGGCATTTCTGAATCTATTTGGCTATAGGATGCTTATGGATTTTAGTAGCAGTACTTTCCCAAAGAATACAGTTCTAGAAATGCTGATGATATAAGCTATAGTATTACTGCAGATGAGGAGACAGGGAGGGAGTAGCCTTTACTATTTCTCTGGCTACCTGATTCAGAATAACCACTGGTGTCCTCCCCGAGGCATGCCATTCAGGTATTTCCACCTGGCGATGTGGAATGGGCAGGGAAAAGAAACAAACACCTGAAATCATTGCTGCTGCCAGTGCACAGAGCACTGGAACCCTTTGTATAAATGTGTGATATTTATTTCAGTCCTTCCTACAAAGGGAGCAAGCTTAATTTAGTTAAGCCACAAGGTTGAGTGAAAAACAGCATGTTGCTCTTTGTTGTTTAGTCAATTAAATTGTCCTCTGTGCTCGTAGGAAATGTTCCACATTTATTACCAGGGAGGTACATGCTCTGGCAGTTTCTTTGCTTCAGAATATCTTACTTAGCGCATCTAAAGATTTGAGAACAAATGATAGAAGACATGGTGATATCTTGTTGGGCTTTTCTAAAGGTTCAGAAGTTCTAGAATACCTGCCTGCGACAAATGGTCTGTCCTTACTCAGGGCTTGTCTTCCTGACAAGGCTTGATTCCCTCCCAAACCCCTCATTTTGTTCACACCCCTAAAGGAAGCTCAGATTCCTGTGAGGTTGATAGTCTCATTTGTTGTAACTCTAGTACTATATATCAGTCTAGTAGCAACTCTACCTGAACATGCTCTATGCTTGGTTACTGATTGCTAGTTACAAATATATACACATATAGTAAGAGAGAAGCAAGGTACAAAAGGGAAAGAGAAACAAATTAGCAAGGAAAATTCATACTTACTCTCTTCCTGTTATTTTGATAACCAAACACACTAGAAATCCCCATTGGATATTTTTATTTTTTTCTTGTTACTTTCTTTTAATAGTCCAAGTATAATGTGATGTTTTGAGCACTGTTTTTTATCATTACGATAAGAAAATATATATTGTTTTTAGAACCTTTAATATTTCTTAGCAAACTATTTTTTTTAATTTTGGCTTAAAATATACAATCACTGCTTACTAATTTACTAAACCTTCATAAGAATCCACAGATTGAGACAACTCTAACAGTGATGTGCTTAGATATAAAATAGCTTCCCACTGACAAAAAGGAAAATTTCAAGTTATTTAATCTCTCTCATGGGCTTCAAATGTGTTTATTGATTAACTAAGAGATGTGCTACTTAGGCGAGGAGGGTGGGGAAAGGAATCAGTTTTCCCTGTTTGAGTTCTAATGTAACTGTGGAAGTAAATACATGGTTTCAAAAATTCTAGAATGTCTTACAATTGCTTCTTAATCCTTTATTAAAGACTAATTTAATTATTCAAGCTAGTAATACCACTAGTTCAATATAGCATTACCTAGGCTAAAGTGCACCAAGTGGAAGGTTAATATTACTAAAAAATTTAAATATTATCAGATACATTCATTTGTGATTTACATAGTTGGTCTTTGTTATCTACACCAGTAGCTGAGAATTTATTTTATTTTATTTTATTTTTTTGAATTCTCACCAGAGAATATTTTCCTATTAATTTTTAGAGAGAGGGAAAGACAGAGAGAAATATCGATGTGAGAGAAACACATCTATTGATTGCCTCCTTCACACTTCCTAACCAGGCCCAGGCAGGGAAGGAGCCTACAACCAAGGTACTTGCTTTGACCAAAATCAAACCTGGGACCCTTTGGTCTGCAAGCCAATGCTTTATCCACTAAACCAATCTGGCTAGGGCCAAGAATTTTTTTTTTTATGTAAATAAGTCTCTCCTAAGAAAGCTCACTATATAGTAGCTCACTTGGCTAATATGTGAAAACAATTAATATTACTACTCTTTTGTATCTTCTAACTCCACTATAATTTTACATCATCTACCTAAAAGAAGAGTAATATGATAATTGACCATACCTTCACGTTGCCTACCAGCCAATCATCTTTGTATACCCAACAAAGATGGCAGATGAATTTGCATATGCAGGCACTAGCGGCTGAGGGTAGGGCGGGATGCTTGCATCATTGCCATGACACAGGCGTTCTGTACCATCCCAGCTGTTCCAAGTCTCTGGGCAGCTCCCAGCCATATTGGAAAGGCAGCTCAGGGCTGGAGCAGAAAGGTAGCTCCCGCCAGAGCGAAGGAAGTACCAGCAGCCAGGGGAAGGAATGCCCATTCTTGCATGAATCTTTGTGCATTGGGCCTCTAGTATAAATATATCTATCCAATCGTACATTTTATGATTTTATGTAATATAACCAGTTGTACTATATATATGTAATATAGGCAAGGCATATGTATAGGAGTTTACCTACTCCTAAATCTATATTAGTCAACTAAGTGAAGAGAGTCAAAACCTAAAGAGTTTCCAAGGTGTAGGCTGTTGACCTCCCTGTCATTTTTTAATGATCCTTACTAAGTGCTCCTTTTGAAACAGGTATCAGTTACTTTTTAAATTAGTACCTGTCACACATTGCTCACTTTTGGAAACATTCAATTATAAAAAATTAGAGAACTCATGCCAGCTCATTGGTTATGTGTGAAAATGTTAACTCAGACCCAAGGAAATTATATTTATCTTATAGTACACCGTTCCTTAGATAATGAGTGAGAGCCTTAACTATCTATGTACAATATAGACATACAATTTTCAAAGATTCTTTAAAATATGTGTCACACTACTACATGGATTTTAGTTTTGTATACATGTATATTTGGTTATGTAATTAAAGAGATGACAGACCCAACTATTCATTCTTTTATATCTTTTCCCTATAATTTGCTTTTCTTCCCCAAAGAAAAGTGGACTTGCAAAAACAAGTCCTGCATATTCACTATGCATGAAAAAGCCAACAACTATTACATGGTTTTGAAATCATGCCTTTATAAAATCACATACTTTAAAATTACTCTAATGAGTTTGTTTATTAAAATTTATTAGGGCTAGAAAAAATGCATAGCTGAGATTAATAAAAAAAAGAATTGCATTACATAAGATATGGTAAATTACTCCAACAGGTAGGCCCAAAATGCAATAATGTCTCCAGAGAACAGAAGTTTATTTCAGGGTTAGTGCAATACCACGTCAGGTGTCTGCTCCATGGATTTACACTATTGTGATAAATGTTTTATTTTTTAATGCAGTAATTTTCTAATAATGTTCCTTGTTTCAAATTTATACTGCCAAATGTCTTTTATGTTAGTACTCATGAGTAAAACCAAAGACAGGAGTGAGAGAAGATGATTTCCCTGCTCACAGTAAGCAAGCGGGGGAGATCCAGAACATAGAATCTGGGATATTTGAAACACAAGATTGAACCTGTGACATTATACTTTTTCATGCTCTTGACTGAAAGTTCATTTCCAACAAGAGAGGGAGAAAGATGAGTAAGTTTTATGGACTAGACAAATTGCCAATAAGTTCCCATTGTAATTCTTTACCTTCTACTTATTTCATAAAATTTGTTGGATATAAAACAGCTTTTTACTTATTAAGTTTTACAGGTAAATGCAAAGTTCCCATAGTCTGAATTTTGCTTAATCCTGCTACCTGGTACAGATTACTTAAATAGAAACAATTTAAACTAAATTGAGTCATCTCTTCATTCTACTATTAATATGGCTTTAGAAGTACATTCAATCTATATATTGGCTTTTATTACTCTTCTCCCTGAATTCTCCCTATCTTCATGTTTTAGTTATTTTCCCTGATTTCATTTCATGCAGAGAACCATGTTTTTCTTTTCTTATATTTGAGTCTTTGGTTTGTATGCCTTTACTAAGTTTTTATGGAATTCCCACTATTTCTAATACTATTTATTGTTAGGAAATTACTGATGATTTATTTGCTACTGACACGTGTAAGAAAAATAATAATAAAATTAGGAATAAAGGCTGCAATTACTGGAGTAAAGTGACTTTATGTTTTTTAGTAAAATTAAAAACTTTTCTGGATCATACTTTCTACATTAAGTATCATATGTAAATGGAGCATATATATGCTTCAAAAAATGATAGTAATGATATAACTGAAATAGATAACATAGCCTAGCTTTTATGATAATATATTATCTTTATACATCAGTAATGTTATATGGGCCAATATGCTGTATTTTGAAATCATAAAATTTATACCAAAATTAAAAAACATTCTGCAAATTATTATGTACTTTGATAAAACATTCATTGCATCTCATAAGAAATATAATTGTAATTGCATTTCTTGTGCTTGAATACCTCTTTCCATAGGCATTTCTCAATAGGACAAAGACTGACCACCAAAATGCAATTCACACTTTCTAGCATTTCTTTGCTATTTACTACAGAGCATCTTTATTTAATGCCCAATCTTTGAGTATTGTTGCTGACAATAATGGAATAATCTCTTTAAAAAAATACACTTACTCATTATATGCCTGCTAGAGACCTGGTGCATGAAATTTGTGCACAAGGGTGGGGGGGTGTTGCCCTCAGTCCAGCCTGCACCCTCTCCAATCCAAGATTCCTCTCATAATTCTGGACCACTGGCTCCTAATCACTTACCTGCCTGCCAGCCTGGTTGCCCTCATTGCCCCTGCTGCTGGCCTAGTCACCCCCAACAGCCCTCCCCTGCTGACCTGGTCACCTCAAACAGCCTCCCCCCTCATGATATGGTTGCCCCTCACGGCCTTCCCACTGGCCTGGTCTCCCCACTCAGCCTGCTGTCAGTTGTTTGTTCGTCTCTCACTAATCCCCCTGCTGGCCTGGTTGCCCCACCTGGCCTGCTTGTTCAGTCCTTTGGTCATTCCTCACTAATCCCCTACCAGCATGGTTGCCCCACCCAGCCTGCTTATTCAGTCATTTGATCGTCCCTAGGGCCAGTCCTGAGTGGCTGGGCAGTGGACATCCTAGGCTTGCCTGCACCTTGGACCAGCCCTGAGTGGCTGAGCGGGTAAGGGGACCAGGCGTTGCCATCTTGAGGGTGGAGCAATCAATTAGCATATTCCCTCCTTATTGGCTGGGCTCTGCCATCTTTGTAATTGTGTAAAGATCAATTAGCATATTACCTCTTTATTAGATAGAATATGCCTTTTGATTTAAATGTCTTAGATGTGCATGATAAGATTAGATAGAATGGAAACTCCCATGCAGAAACTACCTTTACCACACACACACATACACACATACACACACACACATGCACACACACAAGCCTTTCTGTTTTGGCCTAAGCCAAGGATTATTTAGAATCAATTCATCCAAAGTTAGTCTGCCAATATTGAAACTTATGTCTACGCTTTTGATGAATTATATTTTCAAATTTAATTAGCTAGTTTATAATGCCGCTACACATTAAACACCAATGCTTAAATCCACAGTTCTTTGCTAACACTTTTCCATCATCAACTGAATAATGACCTTTCTAACATGTGGTTTATTTATTTACTTGTTTTTTTATTTTATTTTTTCAAAGTACATCCATTTGGTTTGGTTTATTTTCCACGATTAATACTGACTGATAGCTGGTTTGTTTTCTGTTCTAGGTTGTGGAGACTAATTTGGTTGCTTTTGACTGTCACTGGATCATTATAAATGAGGTAAAATCAACTAAATCTTACTGTCAACTCTGGGTCCTGTTTTTATATGTATAGTCACAGCATTTCCTCTGGCCTTGAATATCTAAGTGTAAACAAACACAAAGTAAATGTTCATCTTACTGAGTGAATTCTGTTAAGTAAAAATAGGATAAGGAGTGTTTGTGTTTTTTTTTAAATTATGAAGGGCTTTGTATGAATAAAATAAATGGAGAATGTCTTCCCCACTGAGTAACTTTTAGCCCTTTCCGCTGGAACACAGTGCTTGCTTCAGGAGTTCATCTTTACAAAAAGTAGAGTTCCTCTTTGTAAGTGAATTCCTCCCAGTGGAGTGTTTGTGTTCCTTTTATATTTTAATATCATTTCTAGAATTTTTTTATATCCACTCCCCTTAAGTAGTTCAGCATATTAATCAGAATAAACAAGAACAGATTTTTTTCTTTTCATAAAGGAATATAACTGTTTTAAAATCCATCAACTTGTCAAATTCTTTGTGAAAGTTTTTTTTTTTACTTTTGTAACAACAACACATAAAATAATAAATACATTACAATATGAGAGCCTTGTGAAATACATTTCCATTAGCACCTGCCTGTCAGATTCTGAATAGGACAGTGAGCAGATGAGTTATGGACAAATAATGATATAATGTGGATTCAGCCTCAACAAAACCTAGTATTAAATAAATTATATTACTTATGGATAAAAGTAATATATTACAGTGTATCACTAGATACTACATATTGATTTATAGATAATAAATTTTGTTGCAAGTAAAAAATAGCATTTTGTGTAAGACTTCTGGTTTTTGCAGTCAGCAAGATCAGATCGATCCTAGCTCTAAAATTGGTTAGCTATGTTATTTTGAATATATACTATAGAGCATCCTGTTTTGCTAATGTTTCACTTGTACAGTAACTATAGTAACATTTACTTTTCTAGTTCATCATAAAAATTAAGTGAGATATTTATCTACTAATCTTAACACGTGTGCCTCAATAAGTGGTACTGCAATAATGATCGTGGCACATTTAAGTTTAAATAGCACATTCTTACACATATTTTGTTGAGTATTATACATTACTTTATGAGGTATGAGGGAATGAGATTCATAGAGAGTAAAAAATTTCCCTTTTTTTTCTGTAGAAAAATGTTTCAAATTGTTTATCCAACACCACACTTCATTGATGGACTTGTTCTTTTTAGCTCAGTGAAAACACACACACACACACACACAAAACTAAACACTTTGCAAGTCTGTTTGGGTTGGCCAAACATTATGATTATGTTTGCTTTTTTTTTCTGAAATCCCCACAGGTAACATGTTATGTGTGAGATCTGCTATTCAGTGAAGTTTTGATAGCTTCAAATTTTCTAATGCCTCTTAATTTTCATGTAGAATCCTATATAATAAAAGCCTAATATGCAAATAAACTGAACAGCAGAACGAACCAGTAGCTAAGATGCACACTGACCACCAGGGGGCAGATATTTAGGGCAGGAGCTGCCCCCTGGTGGTCAGTGTGCTTCCACAAGGGGAGTGCTGCTCAGCCAGAGGAAGGGGCTCAGGGCTGGTGAGCACAACGGCGGCGGTGGGCGCCTCACTCTCCTCCAAGGCAATGATAAGGAACCCTTACTGGATGTCCAACTAACAGGTTGTACATCCCCCAAGGGCTCCTGGACTGTGAGAGGGTATAATCTGGGCTGAGGGATTCCCTCCACTACACTCACAGTGCACAAATGTCATGCATTGGGCCTCTAGTGACTAAATACCAAGATAGAAGAGAAAGGGAAGCTTAGCACATTTACAGGATAAATTTTCTTATTACATACTTCACTTTTACTTTTCTGCAAGATTCAAAGAAATAGAAAAGTTTGCCAAATATTACACAACTATTAAGTAGTAATAATGGGATTTAAACAGCATTTTTCGGTCTAAAGCTTAGTTGCTTTTACTTTTTTTTCTTTGCCTTTTATAAAAATAATTTTCCTTACAGATTATATATTTGAAATGTCTGCTACCTTAACTTCAATCTTATGGGACCCATTTAGTCTATTATATTTTCTTAATTTAATAATTTGCTAAATCACTATTTTTTAAAATAGAGAATCCTCCTAATTCCTTTTGTGTATTTTTTTTTCTTCTCACAACCATATTCTGATGTGGAATTGATCACACAGATTTCCCAAAGTGAAACACATTGGAGTCATTTTATTTGTTTGTGTCAATAGAGTTGGCTAGGAAAAAAAAAGTGATGTATTGCCTCCCTAGAGACATCGATTAATCAAACTAGTGAATACTTATAATCATTAAATGGAAATGCCTGTTTTCTTTTATTCTTTGACTAGATCAAAGAAGTAAGCCCTGAATTAATTATTTTTCCATATCCAATGGAACTGATAAAATTAGACCTGAATCTTAAAAGTGTGAACCATGTAAAACCCTCCAGAACATCAGTGGTCATCTACCTACTACTTAGGTGAATATCATGGAAAGAATAATAACAGTTATATTGCCATATATCTCTCATAAACATTATGCCCATTTTCTTGAAGATATTAAATCTTACTACATAAATTATTAGGAGGGCAAGTGCTATCTTTAAGTGAAGTTTAATAGTCTGAGCCATAATTTTGGAAATAAACACACAAACAAAGCACTCTAACCAATAGCAAATAAATCAATAAATGTTAGAAATATAGAAGACCTCAATTTTTTTTGCTCCTTTACACTTGTGTCTTCTACTGTCATAATTATTTATAACATTCCTTTACCATTATTGAATCTCTTAATCTCTCTCTCTCCCACAGCCCTCTTTGCTAGTCCTTAAGTAGAGGTGTCATTTCTTTTAGTGAGGTCAATACCTGAAAAAACTGATATTCACAGCCCACACTGTATACACTGATTATTACTTTTTAGCTCTTTTAGGTTAAATCTCAGAGATTAAGCATATTGTTCTTGTATTTCATGCCCCCACCAATTGTCAGTATATCTATAGTCAGCACTTTTGCTTCCATGTGACTTTATTCAGTCACCTCATTCTCTTTGAAACATGCCTCAGAAAACTTGACTCTCACTACCTTTACTTCATTTAGAGCCTGTTGTATACAAATTTATAATGGATGAATCATAATTTACCCTAGTGTCTGTAAAAGAAGAAATATGGATTTCTCAAATATTTTAGGGAGCAAATAAACTCTAAAAGTTTCATCAACAACATCAGCAATAAACCCTAACAACATGCAAATGCCCATTTTGATTGAACATGGAAAACACTAATCTGCCTAGTTTGGTTTGTATCACTACTATTTTATTGCTAATTTTAAAATGGATTGCAAACATTTATATAATCTTATTGCATCAATATTTTTTGGAGAGAGACTATAAATCAAAGTTGGCATTGTACATCATGATACAAATTGAGGTAGAAAGTTGAAAACAACATATATTTTTTCATTTGCATTATGTGAGCTGTAATAATGAGAGGCTGTGCTCGTTCATATGGTGTAATCAATCATATGTTAGTAGTTGATAATGGTATTTATCTTCTTCCTACGATCAGTGGATCCAGCTCAGAACAGCCTTTCTATGTAAGCATTGTCAGTCCTTCAAAGTCCTGAAGCAGATGTCCTAGCACTTTATTTAAATTTTACAAAAGTTAGAAATTCTGACAGGAAGATACACACATTTTAGAGCTTCAGGAAGTATAATACTGTGTGCACCTTCTATTTCTGCTAATACTGAACTGGATCTTTGGTGCCACGACCTCTTATTTAAATAGTTTAAGTTCATGAAAAAAGAAGGAAATCTTTGTGACAGCATGGATGGACCTGGAGATTATTATGCTAAGAGAAATAAACCAATCAGAGAAAGATAAATATATGATCTCACCCACTTATGGAATGTAATGAACAAAATAAGCTGATGAACAAAAAGGAACCAGAGGCCTGGATACAATGAACAGGCTGACAGCTGTCAGAGGCGGTGAGAGGAATAGATTAAAGAAGGCAAAGGAATTAGCCAAAGAACATATATGCATAACCCATTGTCACATTCAATAGTATGGTAATGGCCAGAGGGAAAGGGGGGGGGGCTGGATGGACGAGGGCAAAGGAAGGGGAGGTAATGGTGACATCTGTGATGTCAACAACAAAAATAAAGTTAAAAGAATAAGTCATTATTCTCTGTTAAGCACTGCTGAATTCTACAGTGAAGAAGTTGTTAAGATTTTAAAAGTTTTTATGTATAATGGATGTTTTTCAATTTTTTTAGCTTACTGATTAATTGAACTGCTCACTACTAATCTGTCAAGCAGAGAGTTGCCATTCTGCTCCTCTTCCTGCTGGTATACAGCCCACAGCTGGTTTTATTCCATGCTTCCACATAATGTTGGTATAATTATTTCACACTAATGTTAAATTTTATGGAAACATCAAAGGATCATCTTTGGTAAAGCATGAAGAATATAAACATATTAGCAAAAACAACAACAAAAAGCATAATCTTTTCCAACTATACCACACAGTAGTGCACTGACAATATCAGTATTAAAATCTGGTTTATTTAGAATTATTAATCTTATTAAATCATTCCCGTGTCTAGACTTAAAATTTCAGGTATCTATCTTTAGAAGACAGTTTGGTGAAAACTTGCCATTGATTTATTTATTCATCATTTTGTTGATACCTATTATGAGCCATCCGGGAACTTTGTTAGATGAAAGAAGGGAGAAGCATGATAAAGAGAGGAACCCCTTTTCTGAAATTATACACACACACACACACACACACACACACACACACACACACAATCTATTGGATTTTGAGAGTTTTTCCTTCCCTGGAATTCTGTTAATTTAAGCCTAAAGCTAATACCTGACAAGGATCCAGGACTGATCCAATTTTTCTAAGTAGCTGTTTCCGGATGGACTTGTAATCCCACCAGATATTGTAGCTTTCCTCTTCTTTCACTCTAACACAGTTCAGGGTTCACTCATATTAAACTCTCATAGCAAAGCAAACAGGAATATTTTATTGGGTATTTTGACTTGATTCTTAATAATTTTGATTATCCATGTAAATCATTATTATTTTTTTTTTGGGGGGGAACACTATTTGCCTTCCTCCTAGAGAAGTAAAACAGAAAAAAATCAGGCACCCTAAACATATTTGTCAATTTTTTATCATAATATCAATTCCTTTTTAATAAACATTCATTCATATAAATAATATGTAAAAGATAAATGTTTTTATAATCAGCTTCTTAAGATACTTTAAAACTCGGAAAATTTCTATATATTTTTCAGAGATGGATATGTTTGGTGGCACTGGGGGCTTGGGAAAAGGAGTGGTGAGTTAGTTCTTCACATGACTGTTTAGAAAAGTCAAATAGTTTATTTTTTAAAAGAGAGCATTACAATAATATTAATTCCAATAGTTTATACACTAGCTTATATATTTTAATAAAGAAGTTTACTTATGGATTATTTTTCATGTGAAGGGATCTCTTAATAGATTAAGTATTCTACTTGGCTTTCAGTGTCCATATAGCATTATATCTACCATTCCTGAAATGTATCTTCTGGAATGCAGAAAGAAAGTTCTCTTAAGTATAAAATAGCTGCCTAATCAAGTTTTATATCAATACCAAACTATTTTTGAAATCATGTGTCAAAACTAAAATTGCAAGTGAATTTTTTGAGACAGACTGTTAGTTACATTCAGAATGGCAGAGTCTTTCCTCCAAGAAAATTACTTCCTTTTTTCTTTCTCAATAATAATTAGCAAAATATATTCAAATTGGTATTCCTCGCATATATTCTAGTTGCTATGATACTTAAGAATTTCAGTTTTTGGAACCTATAAAAGGTAGTCATCTCTTTTTGTGGGTTTGAAATAGTCTTCTTAAAGACTTTCATTCATGAGAGGTAACTTTATCATTCCTTTTAACTATTACATGCTGAAATAATATATCTTTATAGTTTTAAATCCCACCATTCATGAATATTGATACAAATAATTTTGTAAGGAAATATGAACTTCTTGTTTAATTAATTAGCTTGTACAATGTCTCATTTCATGACATTTATAAATTAACTAGAGGCCTGGTGCACAAAACTCATGCGCTGAGGAGGAAGGTGTCCCTCGGCCTGGCCTGTGCCCTCTTTCAGTCTCTGACCCCTCCTTCCTTGCCACCTGCCAGCTCACTGCTCCATAGCACTGCCATGGAGGTGGGAGAAGCTCCCTGGTGGTCAGTGTACACCATAGCAACCAGTTGTTCTGGTCATTCTGCCATAACAGCCACTTAGGCTTTTATTATATAGATACTGTAAATAAAGAGTAGTTTAGAACTTGGAATTTACCAGGTCTTTATTTACAAAGTGAGATCAACAGTACCGGAATCCTTGTTGTTTTTAGCAAAAAATAAGATAACATATTATCTTAGTGTTTTGCCAAACATAGTAGGCACTTACCAATGTAAGGCACACACCACAATAGAGTTAATATGAAAATGTGGTACAATTATTTTCACCACCCTTTAAATAAAAATGTCTGCACAATATGGAATTTTAATTTTAAAAATGTAAAGACACTGCATAGCAATAATTAATTTTAAAAGATTTCTTGTTAGATTAAGGCTAAAAATGATGCTGAAGGATGATATATAATTCTTCTTTGTGAGTAGGTGACATAAAATTAAATAGTGACTTGCTTTTTGCCAGACAGACTTTTTTGGTGGCACAGACTAAAGAGAAAAGATGGCATTTTAAACTAAGAAATTCATTTTTTAATAGTACATTAAGAGGTGATCAACCAAAAATCCAGGACATTATACTAGATACAACTGATAGCAGGTGTTATTTTATCTTCAGAAAATCTATGTTACATAAAGATCATAAATAAAGATGAGTAAGCTAATATATGCTACAAAGCATAAGAAACTGATGAATGCTCACTGCATTCTAAAGTTTATATCAAATCTTTCATTCCTGTTGTGATTAGAATCTACTGAAACGAATAAGTTCATTGCAAAGGGTTCGTTGATTTAAGAGGGTCCAGTGGACATTAGGAAGTACAAATTGCTTTAGTAAAGACTGCCTTAAAACTAAAATTTATTTTGATTACTTTTATTCTGATTCCAATTTGAACATGTATATTTATAAAAATATTTCATTTTATTGCTCTTACATCGATGATTGGGTTAAATCCTAAAATTTAATCTGGAGTTGGGAGCCAGGGGAAAGTATAAAATATATTTCAGTTTGGCTAACACTCATATACAAAATAACATTAATTTGGATAACAAGAACTGAACTTCTTCATTCACCCATCCTGGTTCACTCTGTATTAATCAAAAGAGTTTTTCATCTGTATGTTAATACCACAATTACATAGAACTTATTTATTCAAAATTTAGTTAGCACCTTGTTTATTTTTAACCAAGAAAAATCTATGGGTTAACATGGATAGTTTGAAAAAATTATTTAAAAATAGTATCTCCTCTTGCTCACTCTACTTACCTTACTAAAAAAACCCATTTTTTAATTGCTAAGAACAATACATGTTACTCTTTCATTGCAACTATCTTCCTAGGTACTCAAAAGTACCTTGAAATACATTAATGAATAATGAATTATAATAGCAACTTATTTTGTGATTTTTTGATGTGTAGATAACCCATATTTTTCTATAGTATTCAACATAACAAATTATAAACTTGCTATTAATAAAGTATACAGGGTGTCCCAAAAATCTATACATACTTCAACAGCTTATAACTCACTTTTGAAAATGAAATACACTTTAATAAACACTATCTTTATGATTATTAAAAGTGTGTATATGGTGTACACTTTTGAGGGGGCACCCTATATTTCAGTCAGTTGCTCCAATTTGGAATTATTTAAGCATAAATGGATATAATGTGTGCACAGACAGTAAATACAAATGATTTGATCATTTTAATGAACATATGTTGTTTTCATTTGTCTGAGGGCTAAGCATTAAGTGAATGCATTACAGTAACCCTTAGCATTTCCAGATAACAGCTTATTAATAGATTTTGTGTTTCTGTTACTGTATTAAGCATTTCTAATTCTTCCATTTCTTATCTTATAGGAAATAAATGACATGGATGTACAGGAACTTGTAAGAAGGTCAATTGGAAGGCTAACTATCATTCGGCAGACATTCCCAGTCCCCCAGAACGTAAGCCAGCGATGTTTCCGTGGCAACCATCGAATATCTTCAACATTGTGTGATCCAAAGGACCCATTTGCTCAGAATATGGAGGTATATTCTAAGTGTTGGAGTGTTCTTCATATGGTGCTTTGCTGTGCGGTTGTAGAGAGTTTTATTGGATTTAGAATTTTACATGTTGGCAATTTCTGAACTATTCCCCTTCTCCAGCAACTTATTAAGTCAAAGCATCTTAGGAAGCACAAAAAATCTGTGTTGTTGTGTCTTTTATCTTTTTTACTTCATTTTAGCAAAATACCTACTTGTCTCATAGTAATATAATAAGTAAAGGTTATTTTCTTCTCAGCAAGTAAGTAGATCCATAGCACTTCTCATGGTAGAATTTGAAATTCATGCCAAACTCCAAATTATTGATCTAATAAATTTTATTGGAGTTTTTGACATAACAAAGACACAGGCTTTCTTTTTAAAGATTATTGTCCAGTTTGAAGTAGTTCACAAAAATTTTATTTAAAAATGCAAGCAATGCTATAGTTTTATATAATCATATTTAACTCAGATAGGATATAGCTGCGATCTCTGTGATTCAGAGAACAACAAAGAATTTGAAAATAAAATTTCTGAGCAGCAAAATAGAGAACACCAAGTCCCTGAAGCTACCTCATAAAAATGCCCTTTAAATACTCACCCAGATCCTATTTCTTTCTCTTAAGGAAAATCCCATCAGATCTTTTTGTTTTATTTCTCTTTGCACAGGGATTTCAATATGTCAATTTGAAAGGGGATTACAAAAGGCAGGTGTGAGGATAACAATAGGGAGCTATAAGATTCACTCTCTAGCAAAGCAAGAGGCAGGAAAAAAGAAGTCAATCAGAAATCTAATTCAAATATTTTATCAATGAAGGACTTTTGTAAAAAATTAAAAATTAAAAAAAATTCTGTGTCATCAAAACAGTTCCTAAGGGTATCACTGTAGTGTACTGCCAGCATATTAGTATTTAAACTGAGATATCAACAAAGTCATGGTCAATTTCAGAAGTCAGAAAAATATATATTTCAGAAAACTATTCCTTCAAAATGTTTACTATCAAAATACTTTAGTATTTAGAGATGATCAATTTGAATATTTTGGAAATATAACCCTATTAGAACTAGTTCATCCCTAATAATACTATATAAATAAGGAAATTTTGCAAAACTATCTCTTCTTTTGAATGATAAATCCAGTCTCATTATCTTTAGTTATGTTTGGGTTTTTTAAATGAGTTATTACTTACCCAAACTATTTTTTTCATACTTACTATACCATTGCTGTGCTCTGCATGAAATACTGGGCATAGGGATCATTGCCCATAGAACTTCGTTTCCTACTCAATTTTAAGCTTTTAGAATAGGTTTCCTCATGACATCATAAAACCCCATCAATTACTAGTCTATCTTTACTTCTCCCATCATAACTGCCCTAGTGCTTTGCACCTGTGAATTTTTGTGGATTTGAATGTAATTAAGGAGAAGGCAGTGGTCAAAATAAGTCACACTGAAGTGTAAACAACACCTGTTTAAATTTTAATGCCTGTCTTATTAAATGCTTATAATGACCCAGCTTTCCATATAAATTGGTCATGAGTATAATTGATGTGGAAATGTTAGAATTTCAATTGTAGAAAAACATGAAAGAATTTTCATTCAGAAAATCTTGAAATATTTAAGATTGTTTTCTGTAAAAAGAAGTATTAGATAGAATACAAATTGTTAAAGCAGGAAGTAACTACACAGATTTTAAAGAACATTAACAGAGTAACCCTTCTGATTCAATTCATTTATTTCTTGAAATCAAGGAAATAAATATTTTATTTAGCTTTATATTCTCTGACTTACCTGATGAATTAAGGATGTAAATGAAGCACTATCCCTCTATCCCACAACTTCATCTTACTTCCCTCAAACACACAGGTGGAAAGAAACAAGACAATTACTTTTTCTTTCAGGGTTTGTTACACAGTAACTTCCCTATTATGTAAGAATAGAATTTAACCAAACAATATATAAAATAAACACTGACAGACATTTTGATAAGTGAAGATTTATATAGTTGAGTCTAAATGCAAGACGCTTGAATTTAAAATGTTCCACTAAAAGCAGAGTATTTGGTATAGAGGCTTGCCTCAGTGAAACTGTTATCTCATTAAGGTTAAGCAAAGCAACAAGAAAAATATTGAGAATTTGGGAGTAGGAGGTTAGGAGAAGTGACACTCTCATCTTGGAATTCATCAATAAAAACGATTCAAGTTTCCCTGGCTGGTTTGGCTCAGTGGGTAGAGTGTCCGCCTATGGACTTGGGGGATTCCAGGTTGGATTCCAGCCAGGGCCACATGCCTGGGTTGCAGGCTCAATCCCCAGTAGGGCACGTGCAGAAAGAAGCTGATCATTGATTCTCTCTCATCATTGATGTTTCTATCCTCTCTCCCTCTCCCTTCCTCTCTGAAATCAATAAAAAAATATATTTTTTAAAAATTCAGGTAAATATGAACAAAGACACTTGTATGAGCAAGGTATAACTAAAAATAACTCAAAAATAAAGATTTGAAAATATGACTCAAGTGAGCTCTAAAAATAAAGATCCAAAATAAAATCACAATAATCAACAAAAGAGAAGAGGGTACAATAAGAATGTGTACAAATCTCTGAGCTATTATATATTTTAATATGCACAGAAAGAGAAGTAAGATTTAGAAAGAACAAAAATCAAGTTTCCAAGTTTTTTAAATCAGTGCCAGAAAGAATAAAATCAAGGATTAGTTGAAGTTGTAGAATAAATCCTATCTAATAAAGAGAATATGCTAATTGACCCTCACACAATTGCAAAGATGGTGGCACTCACAGCCAATAAGGAGGGAATATGCTAATTATTAATCTACCCTCAAAGATGGAAGTGCTCACAGCCAATAAGCAGGGAATATGCTAATTGACTTCCACACCATCAAAGATGGCAGCATCCACAGCCACAAGATGACAGTGCCCAGTCCCCTCAGCCCTGCTGGGGTAGCAGGCATGCAGCAAGACCAGGCGGGCCTGGCCTTGTTACATGGCTGCCTCTGGATTTCCCCAGTTCCCTCAGCCCCCCAACTGCCCAGGGCTGGCCCGAGGCACAGGCAACCAGGACCGGCTGTGGCTTGTGCTTCTGACAGTGGCAGAAGCAGAGGTGTGTAATGAGGCATCGCCTTCCCCTGATCACAGGGTCACCTCCCACCCCTGAGGACTCCTGGACTGTGAGAGGGGGCAGGCCTGGCTAAGGGACCTCTCTCCAGTGCATGAATTTTCATGCACCAGGCCTCTAGTATTAAGTCAATATTTTACCTAGAAACAGTTGTTAGCTAAAAGGAAATGAGCTTATTGCTTGGTGAAACTAATGTTAGCTTGACTGATAATGGAGAGAAAACAGAAATGTTTAAATATTTTTGCTTCTGTTTTCTTAATCTAAAAAAAAATATTGTCTTCAGATTGCAAAGGTTTAAATGAAAGTCATTTTAAAAATTAACCATTGTTTTTTAAAAAAAAAACAAAACAGGGGTTTGGAGATTATAAAAGTGTGTCTTATTGCTCTAAAATGATTCCTAGCCAGTTTGCTTCAGTGGATAGAGCATCGAACAGCCTGTGGACTGAAGAATCTCAGGTTCAATTCTGGTCAAGGGCATGTACTCAGTTGCAAACTCAATCCCTGGCCCTGGCCCTGGTCGGGGTGCGAGCAGGAGGCAACCAATCAATGTGTCTCTATCAGCTCTCTGTATCTCCCCCTCCCTTCCACTATCTCTAAAAATCAATGGAAAAATATTTTATAGTGAGGATTAACAAAACAAAAATAAATAAGAGAATCTTTCAAAAAAATAAAATAAAATGAGGCTTGAAAAATAATTGCTCTTAATAATAAACTAGAGGCCCAGTGCATGAAGTTTGTGCTCAGGGAGGAGGGTGTCCCTCAGCCCAGCCTACACCATTTCCAATCTGTGACCCTTTGAGGGTTGTCTGAGGGCAGTCTACCAGCCAGCTTGATCATGCCCTATCTACTCCCCTGCCAGCCTGATCCATGCCTAACTGCTCCCCTGCCAGCTTGTTGCCCCTAACTGCCCTCCCTGGTCACATCTAACTGGGCTCCCCTGCTGGCCTGATCCCCCCTAACTGTCTTCCCCTTCTGGCCTGGTTGCCCTCAACTGCCCTCTCTTGTTGGCCCAGTCACCCCTAACTTCCCTCCCCTGTAGGCCTGGTCCCCTGCAACTGCCCTCCCCTGCAGGCATGGTAGCCCCCAACTGCCCTCCCCTGCAGGCCATCTTGTGATAGCCATCTTGTGTCCACATGGAGGTGGCCATCTTGTATGTTGGAGTAGTGGTCAATTTGCATATTACCTCTTTATTATATAGGATAAGCAAGTGGTTATAATCACACATTGTAATTTGAAAGTACTAGAGAAATACTTGGGAAGAGAATTTAAGTATAAGAAAACTTTGGTGAATATCCTAATTTATAAAAGAAAACAAAAAGATTTTGATAATCAGAGTTTAATATACTAAAATTAATATCTACTTGAACTGCAGGATATAGTATTACACATATGGTTTAGGGAACTTTAAATAAGACAATAGGACTTTCTAAACAGAAAATGCTGTCAATGCAAGTCTTATATAAATTTTTAGGTTGGTATAGTGTCATAAATATACTTATTGTGTATTGATTTTTATAGAGGATTTGATAAATTTTCTTATGAAATACTTTTGGAAAGACATTAAAAAATCTAGATAGATTGATGTCAGTCAAACATTTTTATCAAAGGTCTCCTAAGAACAGAAGATAGTGAACACTCTGGTCTCAGATGGATTTTTTAAAGTTCAAAATATGTTAAAGTCTCATTATTCTCTTTAAAAGTTATAACGCATGAGTTTATTTCAAATAATTTACCAGCAAAATTTTTTAGTTGTTTTTTTTTCCCAAAAAAATCTTCAAGTAAAATTGATATACTTCAGACATGGCTCAGATATGTTCTGTAGCTTTGAATATTTCCTTATATCCATAATTACCACCAGGTTTTTGTTACCCTCAGTTTTCGAAGTGTGCAACCAGAGGAATACTCAAACCACACTGATAAATATCCTGAAAGGAACTACACTATAATCACCCGGAAGATTCTATTCTTGGGTCTAATATTTTAAAATGTTTATCAATACATGAAGAAAATATGCCTATCAAAATTTAAAAAATAAACATAAAAGTGGAGGAGAAAGTTTATATTGTGTTATATAATCAAGGTCCATGGTGTTAATGTTTACTAAATAATAAGCCTGAAAGTTGAAATTTCAGAGAGATAAAGGATAGGTTTAAAATCAATTACAGGGTGTCTAGCTGAATGGGACCTAGTTTGACAGCTGCTTAAGGCTGTGGAGATGAAGTTAGATTTGGTATGAGCATAGCACAGAGCATGTGTGCTCTAAACCTGTCTAATGGAATCTTGGTCTCTATGTCAGAAGCATTTTGCTAAGATCAAGAGAGATAGACCTTATCTCTCTCCTAGTCAGATCATATCTGCAAAAATGTGTCAGTTCTGAGTATCAGACTTTGAGCAGAAACATTGTGAAACATAAAAGGAAGTCAGAGAAGAGAGCTGAGATGATGAACAGCCTAGAAATCATACTAGATGATAAACAACTTAAGTAAAGAAGGTATTTCAGAGCAAGTAATAGATGGTGTGAAGTATTGGAAGGTTGTTATGTAAAGGAGGTAGGTGCTAGTGATTCAGTGAAGTCAGAAAACAAGTGTAGTGACAGTAAGGTGGAGAGAAATGCTTGGTCAGATGGTGGGATGCTGGTGTTTAAGATATTAGAGAGGTGTAGTGTGTTTGTGTCTAGTGCATAGTTACTTATATTGGTTGTAGCCAGAGTGGAAGTAAAGATCATCTTTGTGGAAATCAAAATGACCTTTTTAATGCAGAAGGGTAGTTTGGGATCATTGTGAGGGAGGAGACAAAGACCTGGTGAATGAAGAGTGACCACGAGGTCAGCAGATGATGGCAGAAAGGGGCTAATAAAATGTGGCGCAAGAAAGAGTACAAACTTCAAAGAAGAATAGGCACTTACCTGAAAAAAAGAAGAGGTAATTCAAAGCTCGGAGAATGCCAACACCCTCTTTGGGCCCTGCAGTTTGGAATGTGGGCAAATGAAAACAGGTAGTCATTTGATTACATAATCTGTCACATATTGAGTTCAACACACTCGCCTTTCAAACCAGCATGGATGCTCAAAGAACATGCCTCAAGGTGTGCAAGAGACTGTGCCACAGACATGTCAGATATGGTTGGAATCCATGTTGTCAAGTTTCTCACTGTTTGACTTCTGTCAAACCTACCTGCTGTTAAACTTGATGTTCTTTTTTTCCCCATTCTTTTTAATACCTATTTATCAAAAAGCAAATAGCTGCATGTGCTAAGCTCTAGGCTAACTCAAGGGGAAATAAAGAATAAGGGAAACAAAAGTACAGAGGGGAATATGTGTACAATATGAGCCCCTGGTCAGAAGAAATTCATATTCTAGTGTGAAAGGCAGATTTTAAAAGAATCTTAGCATGATGATATGTTTCATTAGAAGTATGCACTGAGTTTTACAGGAGAGAAAAAGACTGCCCAATGAGCTCTAACACTTGGAGGGCGCTGAGTGCTATTAGGATAGGATTCACCTAGTTTGATACCTAGGAATTGAGTATTAGGGGGAATTAAATAGTTGGAGAAAGATAAATAGACATCAAAGAATGCTTCCACATCAATCTCATACACGCACTTAAAGCAATCAGTCAGAGAGAGAAGCAAAATAAAAGCAGAGAGAGAGAGCAAGCCAATTAAAGACCTGGATCTGAGAGAGGTTAGAAAAGGCCAGATTATTCCAAGTAATTGAGAGGTCATCAGAAGTTTGTTCTGGATTTTTGGATACAGCCTACTCATTCTTCATGTTTTTCCTAGGTGCTCCTATTGCGTCTTCACCATCTAATTCAGACTAAATTTTGATTCATTAGCCACTTTTAACTTCAAATCTCAGTCTTCGTTTTTTGTACATTTTGGCTAAACCCCTCTCATCCTCCCACCCCTAGTCTGTCTAGTAATTATCTGGCAGGGGAGAGGCATGAGAGTCAGGGTCAGGAGGCGGGTAGACAATAGTTTTTTTCTCATATGTCCTTACAAAGAACAAACCGGTATTTCACAAAGCTCATTAGAGAACCCAATGTCTCTTTAAAGAAAGAACAACCTCCCATAACTTTTATGCATATTAAATAATGCTTAAAAATGGAAATGATTAAAGATTTACCAATTAATAATGGAAAGCTCACAGGCCCTGTTAGGAAATGCTTATTAACAGTTGCTCAATAGTATCAAACTCTCATTATCCTAATAGGTAAACTTAATACTATTCTGTGATTGGGGAAGACAATTTTATAAGATTCCTTTGTGATTAATTATAAGCAAAGGGCAGTGAATAGGCTGTCCCATTTGTTATCAGAGAAAAAAAGGGATAAGACATTAAAATTTCTGGAAATATTTAAATGCTCTAAGATGGACTTGATTTTCATAGTTACATTGATTCTTCGTTTAAAAAAATATATTTGATTTGATTTCAGAGAAGAAAAGAGAGGAAGAGAGAGACAGAAGCATCGATAATGTGAGAATCATTGGTTGGCTGTTTCCTGCATGCCCCACTCTGGGGATCAAGCTTGGGTCAGAGCATGTGCCCTGACTGGGAACCGAATATGACCTCCTGGTCCACAGGTGGACTCTCAACCACTGAGCCATGCTGGCCAGGCTGTTTTGTCACTTTTTAAAAAAATAAATTTTATTGATTTCTTACAGAGAGGAAGGGAGAGAAATAGAGAGTTAGAAACATCAATGAGAGAGAAACATTGATCAACTGCCTCCTGAACATCTCCTGCTGGGAATGTGCCTGCAACCAAGGTACATGCCCTTGGCTGGAATAAAACCTGAGGCCTTTCAGTCTGCAGGCCAACACTCTATCCACTGAGCCATGCTGTCCAAGCTAATTTGTCACTTTCAATTTTATGTTTGATTTTTCCTTTATAGAGGTTATAATATTACTTTTAACAATTTATATCAACACTGGGTATCTCTTGGTGTTATCCTTTGTAAATATTTTCTAATTTATTTGAAAAAATAGATACTTTCAGTAGTTACTAATAATAGTATGGATAGCAATTCTGGCAAGAGTTAACTATAAGACTGCAAAAGCTCTTACCAAACATTTCTATAATTCCTGTTTCAATCTACATAGGAGGAAGATAATAATATGATTACTTTAGAAAAAGAAAGCTTTAATGTAAACATAAATTCACAAAGTTAATAGTTCAAGGTATGTCATGATAATGAGTTGCAATGCACGTGTATACATCTATAATTTGTATGGATTCTTGGTCAATGTAATGTTTATAAATGGCGGTACTTTCTTTTTTTTTTATTATTGAATCCCCATAGACCAAAATGTTCACACAGATGGCTATTTTCCTTTTTTTATACCTTTGACACTCATACTCATCTGATAGATAAGATGAAATTGATATTTCTCCATCTGGATAACTAGAATGCAAAAACTTGACATATTCAGAAAATGTATTATTCAATTTGCCCTCCCAATCTTAAGCCCTTAGATCTATACCTCCTCAGAAAGAAATAGGGACCAGTGATTTCCTGAGGTCTGACACTAACAGCCTTGCCTCTGTCGAAACTTCTCTTTTTTAAATTTTTTCTTTTCACACCTAAATAAGCCGAAAAGGCAATTGAAGCATACAATGAGGTAAGACTTTATTCTCATTGGCAAAATTGCCAGGGAAATGAGAAAAGAAACCTTCTGCTTGAAAAATAACCCAGCAAACCAGCCATCTACCATATTCTTGAGGGTTGGTGTCGGTGATTCTAATGATCACTGTGTAATGTCTTTTCAGATTTCAAATCTTTACATATATGACACGGTGCTTCTGCTTGCTAATGCTTTCCATAAGAAGCTGGAGGACCGGAAGTGGCACAGCATGGCGAGTCTATCATGTATCAGGAAGAGCTCCAAACCCTGGCAAGGGGGGCGGTCTATGCTGGAAACCATCAAGAAGGTAACCTCTGACTAGCAATTCCCTCCTGATTTTCCATAAAGAGGATACAATAGATCATATTTTGAAGAGATATCTTTCAGAAGGATCCCCACCCCCCAATATTGCTGCCAATTCAAAGCACAATGTAGTGTAAAGGAGAAATGAAATATTAAAAATAAAAGGACAGAAATTTACACACATATACAAAACAGAGGGCCTTTATTTATTTGCAAGGGAATTTTAATTTTACTTAGCTAAAAAGTTAGTGGTTGAAATATGTTAAATTGCTTTGGTTATATTATTAGGGTTAGAGGTGCTTAAGTTGGTTTGGTGCCTGTCACAAAATACAAAAATCATTTTTCTTTACACTGAAAAAAAAGGAACTATAGAGTTACCTTTTCTACCATTTAGCGGATACATGGTGAGACATTGGGTGGCCTTTATGTTATAATGAAGGTGCAATTCATAAACAGTTAATATTTTTGCAGCATTTGGGAACTATGTGATACTTGATAGCATTCTTCTTCTTCACTGTCAGTGTAGTGTTGAGCCTGGCTGTGACCTGTTTCACCTTAGCTACCTGTTCCATTCCAGGGAGGCAATTTATGCTGTTCAGCTTCTTTCAGTGGTATAAGCATTCTGCAGTTTATTAGCCTCTTTGTCATGTCATCCTTGCTGGCATTTTCCATTTGTCTCGCACAGCTTCTTGGACTTAAAATGAAATGATTAATAAAACAAACAAATTTCTCCTGTACTCTTTATACAAAGGAGACAGACATTTGAATGTTTATGTTCTTTATTTTACCAATCCTTTTTTCTTTTGGCATATGTTTGCTGTTCTCTCCTGAAGCAAAAAGAGAAATAGCTAGGCAAATGAAACATGAATGTATTTAGAAAATCCAAAGAAAAGTCTTAGAATTTAGCATTAGAAATGAACTAGAAGTAAAAAAAAAACAAGAAAAATGAGAGAAAGAAATGTGTCAGATGGGGACTAGCCTATACCTTTATCTTAGTAGTGCTTCCTGTTATAAAATGTATTTATTCTTTTTTATTTTCATTTTAAAAATTTTTTATTGATTTGAGAAAAAGAGGAAGAGACGAAGGAATGGAGAGGGAGAAACATCAATGTGAGAGTAAAACATCTATTGGCTGCTGTCTGCACACCCACAGGCATGTATCCCCTACCGGAAACTAAACCAGTGATCTCTTGGGTTCATGGATTGATGCTCAACCATTGAGCCACACCAGCTCGCATGTATTGCTTCCTTTTTGCAAAAGAATCACTTTCATGGGAATTTGGGTCCTTATCAACAGAAGTATTTGAAAAATAAAAGTATTGAATATATTGGCAGAGAAATATTTTTCAACCAGAAGTAGATAAGCAAAATTTAAACTTCAAAGATATTGCCAGCATCTCTCTATCTATGTGGAGAATAGGCAGGTATAGATCCAAAGGAGGTTGCTGAACATGATTCTGAACCTACTAATTTATTAATTTGTAGTTTGGCTAAAATGCAGAACTTGAATATATTCATTTTTCCCGAAGCTGTCTCATAAAGACAGAATAATAGTTCAGGATGTTGCTTAGGCAACCCTTATGTAATGAGAGTATCAGTAAGAGGGAAACAACAACACCACTAAATGTAGCTTTTTCTCCTGGAGCAATTCAATATGTAAAATGTTGCTGTAATAAAGTTTATAATCAAAACACTGATATTTAATAACTATGAAACTGTGTTTTGGAGTAATGTTTGCATATTTGTTCTTGTAAACTTTTAGTGACACTTTTTAAAGCAATATATCTATTCTATGTATTTAGAAACTAAGTTTAAATTATATACATGATTGCAAATTTTCAATTTTTTTATTTTTTGTTTCATGTTCTAAGATAACCTTAAATTTTGATCCGCCCCCCTCCCCCCGCCCAGTCACACTACTTCCCTTCATATGAGTATTTTGGTTATCTCATTCAGATGTCAAAGATGATAATAATCCACACAAAGAGAATTTGAGAGAAAATGTTCTACTCCCACAGGAACTCCTGGAGAGAGCAGAGTGCGCCCCAGCAGGTTCAGTCTGGCTTAGGGCAAGCAGAGGGAATGGGCTGGGCCTTGATAGTGGTTAGGGGTTGGAGCTGGAAACAGCTTCCATTTACTTGGTCTGGAGATTTGTGTGACTTAAAATGCCCATGGGTGTGAAAGAAGGAGGTGCAGGATGGCCAGATTATTTATTTATATATATATATATATTGATTTCAGAGAGGAAAGGAGAGGGGAAGAGACAAAGAAACATCAATGATGAGAGAGAGAATCATTGATTGGCTGCCCCCTGCACACCGCCCCACTAGGGATAGAGTCTGCAACCTGGACATATACCCTGACTGGGAATCAAACCATCATGACCTCCTGGTTTATAGGTAAACTCTTAACTATGAAGCCATGCTGGCCAGGCAGGATGGACTTTTTTTAAATTTATTTATTTATTCATTCATTCATTCATTCATTCATTCATTCATTCTTTATTGTTTAAAGTATTTACATAAGTCTCCTTTTCCCCCCATTGACCTCTTCCCCACCACCCCCACCCTCCACCACAAGCCCTCACCCCTCTACTGTCTGTGTCCATTGATTATGGTTATATGCATGCATACAAGTCCTTTGGTTGATCTCTTACCCTCTCACCCCCTGCCTTCCCTCATAGGTTGTACTGTGTGTTTGGTGCTTCTATGTCTGGTTCTGTTTTTGTTCATCAGTTTATGTTGTTCACTTTTTTCACAAATGAATGAGATCATGTGATATTTATCTTTCTGATTTTGGTTAGCATAATGCTCTCTAGTTAGTATGCACTTTTTAAATCAGCCAGTCCTCAAGTGGAGCCAAAAGGGAAAGGGAGGGCAAACCTTAAAGAGAAGTTAGCACCAAACATCACAAATGTAGTCAGGCTCTTTATTGCAATGGGAATATTCTAGTGATAAAATTCTTAATTACATTCAAGTAACCACTGAATGCCTACCTTAGGGCATGCCCTGTACTTTGTACATTACCAAGCCTATGTTCTGCTGCAGGGAGACAAAGAAGCTAAAGAACAAATCTGTCCTTTAATTATTTATATTCTAATTAGGAAGATGAGACAAAAGACTTAAAAAGCACAGCCATTGAAATAAGCACTATAAATGTCCAACAGAGGGAGAGGTGGTGAAGCTCTATAATTTCTTTTTTGTGTTGAAACTTTTTAACTTACCTTTTGAATTGATGGAGCAGGTGCATCCACATTTCTCTTCTTTCTTTCAAAAATTAGAGGCTAATTCTCAAGTGTTTATTTCTTCTAGATAGTACCAGTGCTCCCCAAGCCATTATTATTTATATGGATTTTGTAGAATATTTTTGAGAGAATTAATAATTTTTAAAATATTGAATATTCCAATCCATAAATATAGCATATATCTATATAGTCATCTTTTTAGCCCTCAGTAAAGATTTATAGTTTCTTCATACATATTTCATAGTATTTACTCATATTTTTACAGAGTTTTGTGTATATTTGTCGGTGTATGAGCAAGTGTGTATACACACTGTCATGAGTTATTTTATTGAATTATATTTTTAATTAGTGATTGTAGGTACAGAAGGAAGTTATTGATAATTGATATATTTTTGAATAACCTCATTAATTCTGGAACTTAAATCTTGATATTCTTTCTTTGTAGTTTATTCTCTTGACTTTTTTCATTAGATATTGATATCATCTTCAAATTATCACTTAATTATAATATTTTATATGGTTGTAAACTATAAAAAACTTATCTTTGGACATCTTGGAGCACATCCTGCCAGGTACATTCTAGAGCCCTGTGTGCTTTGGAGGTGATCAGATCACCTTTCCTCCCTCCAAGTTCTGCATCTCAAAGACACAGAGGTGAGGATTTACCTCCACAGAACCTCAACCAGTGCTGACTTGGCCTGGAGCTAACCTGTAAATTCAGTCACATTGGACACATTATTTTACAGCCCTCCTCTAATGCATTCTTTCCTGTTTCTCCTGAATTTGATGTTAGTTCACCACTGACATATGGTATTCCTAATTCTTGGTAGAGGGAACCCCAAGTAGCGGTATTAGGGACACACCCTTGAGGCAAAGGCCTTACCTGGCTGGGAACTGCAGGTAGATTTTCAATAGGGACCAGCAAGGCCACAAAATTTGTGATTTGTAGAACAGATATGCTGGGAACTGAACATTGTTTCACTAATAGAAAGATGTAGAAAGGAAACCTGGAAGACTGGTCAACCTTAATTGCTTTGAAAGATCAGAGCTTATCACTCATTGTTTAGTTGAGACATTGGTAGCTGAAGCAGCCTCCACCTGTTAGTCTTATGTAAATTTCTGATGATTGGCTACCATTGTAATTTCCTGCCTAAAGGCTATGGGTGTATCCCATAGTCTTAATAAAAGGGATGGCAAGGCCACAGAGGGGTCTAGTCCTCTCACTAGAGGTGGGCTCCCCGCCTGGCCCCCAATATCGCCAAATTAATACTTTTCTAGTCTCTTTTCATTTGTGTGTAACCTTCTCCAGAACCTGAACCCTGAACCACGCGGGACGTGAAAGGGGTTCCCACACAGATATAAATATGTCAACATGCAAAGACAATTTTCAGAAATCTCTTCATCTTTTTATTGACCCTCTGGCTAAAGAAGAAGAATGTGTTTCCATAGATGTTGTTGAACCTCTGTACATGTAACTACTTGAGAATTTTAATATTATAGAGTATCCATTTTTAAATGAACACATAAAATCATTTAACAGAAATCTCTGTTATAGACATTTCATCTGCTATCCACAGGAAGTTATCCCAACTTTTAAAAATGCTGTCAATGAGATCTTCTTTGGTATTGAACCTGACTGAGTCTTAGATCTGATTCAAGTAGAACCATTCAATGTGCTGAAAACTAAGAATATGAGAAACCTGAATCCAGAAGTCATTGACTAGATCACTATCAGTGGCATGGTGATCAGGATATCCCAGTTGATTTCAGAGAAGCATGAAGTCTTTTGCTAGTGCTAGGTGTGTACCCACACTGCCCTGGTAGAAATGAACCATGGCTAAATCACTGAATCTTGCCTGGGTGAATGCTGCTGCACCACCTGCAACATGGCAGTGACCTACAGTTGCTTTGCATTCCCTGGTAAGCAAAAACAAACTTTGAGTCTCCTGAAAATGTGCCTATAAGACAGATGATCACACTGCTACCCTTTCACTCACAGTGATCTTATTGACAAGGTTCAACTTGGAGACAGAGTGAACTTCATGGGCATCTATTGAGTTGCTGCTATTGAGGCAGTCTCAGGGGGAGTAATGTGAAGTCTCCTACAAGAGCCACATTGATGTAATTATTGCAAAATGGATGTAAAACATCTGGATGAAGAAGCAGAACAGAAACTTTTTCAGAGCAGTATGTGGAACTACTTAGGGAACTTTTTAAAAAAACAGACATTTATGAGAGACTTGTTTAAGCTTTGGCTCTAAGCATTTAAGAACATGAAAACTTATAAAAGGGAATCTTGCTTCAGCTTTTCCAGAAAACAAGGAAATCTTTTAGTCACACGGAGAGGGGCAGACTTTGCACTGACATCAACATCCTGCTGTGCGGTGACCCTCGGACCTTCAAGTTTCAGCTGCCCCAGTATATGTACAAGCTTCTCCCCTGGGACTAGTACACATCTGAGAAGTGCTCCAGTGCAGTCAACCTAAGCATATATGTAGTCAATGATCCCAAGGTGAGGCTGCTGGGTCTGTAGATTGGTGTCTTTGTCTTGAATGACGATGGCATCTGCAATTTTGATAAGTTTGAGAAGAGGAAAGTATAAGATCTGTATTGCATGAAGTCATGGAAAAGCTGACTCTCTTCATTGCAAAGGCTTAGATTATTTATCAGCTCCATGAACTCACCTGCATCTAGACCATAGCAACTCCTACTGAGTCTCAATGGAATCCAAACAACAAAAAACAAAACAAAACAAAACAAAAACTATCATAGAAAATATCCAGCTATGTATCAGATGTCCTCTTAAAAGGCCTGAGCACAAACACTGGCCAGAGTGATTCAATGGATAGAGCATCAGAAGGGTCATAGGTTTGATTCCTGGTCAAGGGCACATACCCAGGTAACAGGTTTGATCCCTAGCTACCTGGGTATGTGCCAATATGCCCTTGACCAGGAATCCCAACTGGGGCACACTAATTGATGTGTCTCTCTCATATAGATGTTTCTTTCTCTCCCTTTTCCCTCCTTTCCTCCCTTCTTTAAAAATCAATGAAACAAAATATTTTTCAAGTGAGGATTAACAAAAAGCAGGCCCTTAGCACAGTCTCACTTGCTTGCAGACACTCATCCTAAGTGCCAGAGAAGAGATATCATTTCAAAACAAGTGTTAGGAAGATACAGGGAAGAACCAAATTGTCTGGCTTTAGGGCGAGGGCTAGATGGTCAGCTCTCTTGAGAACCAATGTGCTGTCAGGTACTATTGTTCTTTCCTTTCACTCTTTCCTCCAACATAGCCTACAGGCATAGTTGGGTGCTAAATTTGAGTCTCCATCAACCTAGCTAACTGCTCTCTCACCCCATAGTGATTTTTTTAGACCTCACTTTACCTAATTCATTTTACCATCCCAAACCTCTTTCAGAGGCTAACCCACACAAATGGCTGACGTGACATCATGCTATGGACTTTCCTAAAACCCACTGATATGGAATTTTGGACTAGAACCCAGATTCTTTGTCCGATGAAGTCAAAGAATGAATCTACAGATAGAGGGTAGTATAGCAAAGGTAGAGATTTATTGAAGAAAAAGTACAGACTCCCATGTGGGAGAGGGAAATAATCCTACAGAATGGACTCCCACTTGAGGGGAGGGGGGGAAGGGTCCCACCAGATTTCCTATTTCAATGGTTTATAAAGGCTATATATCCCTTCTGATTGGTCAATATTCCCTTTTGAATTGGTTACTATTAGTGACTTCTGAACTCAAAGATTAAACACCACATGGGACATATAATGCCTTCCCTCTTCATTGTTCTTTCCTTTCTGAGCTTTATTCCTTCTTTATTTTGTAAATATAGACCTTTTTTGACTACTTCCAGTTCCCTTGCCTTATGGAAATACACCTGTTGCTGCTTCCTTGTCTTAAGGAAATGCAATCGCACCTGGCTTCCTTGTATTATGGAAATGTATCTTCTCCACATATATAGCCCTATGTTTTTTTTTTCCATGGATCCCAATTCTAAAAATTTCCTAAGCCTCCTATATCCCCTAATTCTTGTTTCACCATCAAAGGCCCACAAATCCTAAACAAGTAGTAGCGGATTTCCTCATGCCCTGTGCCTCTTGCTAAGTGACTCCAGTTCCAGCCCTAATGGCAGCCAGCCTCAATGCACAGCATAGCCACACCCACGCTCCACCAAGCCCCTTATAGGCAGTTACAAACCACAGATCACTTTGTACCTCTGATCAGGTGGCCCAGGGCTAGATAATAGGGGCTGAGCTTGGCCCACATCAGAGCTTCTCCCAAGAGACCCCAGAACCAACACTTCTGGTGACTGGCTTCAGATGACACCAAAGTTATACTTAATTACTCACAAAGAGCATACCCAAAAGGTTTTGGATTTTGCAGGTGTCAACGTCCTGCTGAAGTGAATCCTACTCCATGAAGTTACTACTGTTATAGAGAACTGGAATAATCAGACAATGTTCAGAGAGTTTGAAGTTACATTTATTACGTACGGGTCCAGAGGAAAATATTTCTCAAATTCTGGGTCCGAACATGCAAAATTTTTTCCTATTTATATGTTTTTACCTTCTTTCTCTCCCAAATATGAGATGTTTCCCGCCCTTTTGCAAGTTCTTAAAGGGCTCCTATGTGCTGAGGCCTTGAGACCTCAATCAAAGACCTGGCCTGGTGCCAGCACTGATAATTTTGTCCAGGAAAGGTTTAATGGCCTCTCTGAAGTGAGAATAGTCTCATTTTCCTTATTATTTAAGCAAGCAATCATTTACAGAAACCAAATAGCAGGGTTAAAATTTCAAATAGTAGTTTTTATATAAGATGGATGCTTCACTACATGTACCACTTGTCCATTGAAGACACAGGCAGTCCTCATAGCCAGTCAGCCCAAAGGTCAATCCCACCCACTGATGCACCAATAGCAGTCAAGGATCAACTGCAACAGTAGAGCATACTAAATCCACACAAGGGACATCACTAGAGCACCCTGCTCAGGTGGATAAAGAGAGTATGCCATTAAGCTACACAGGATACCTACTATATAAGACCACTCTACCAAGACCAGGAGACATAGCTGATGTACCCAATACATAGAAAAAAAAACAACAACAACACAGGGAAACAGCCAAAATAAGGAGACCCAGAAACATATTCCTAAGAAAATAACAGGGCAGAACTCCAGAAAAAGAATTAAACAAAATGAAGCCCAATCATCTACTGGATGCAAAATTCAAAACATTGGTAATAAGGATGCTCAATGAATTTAGGAGAATACATGATCTCAATGAGAATAAAGAGAAAGGAAACAAATATATAGGAAGCATAAAATAGAACTACTCAGAAATAAAGATTATAATAACAGAAATGAAGAATACATTAGATGGAATCAATATCATATTAGATGAAGCAGAAGATTGAATTACTGATTTGGAAACAAGATAGCAGAAAACACCCAATTGGAACAGCAAAGAGGAAAAAGAATAAAAAAATGACGATAGTTTAAGGCAGTGGTCAACAAACTCATTAGTCAACAGAGCCAAATATTAACAGTACCATGATTGAAACTTCTTTTGAGAGCCAAATTTTTTAAACATAAACTTCTTCTAATGCCACTTCTTTAAAATATACTCACCCAGGCTGTGGTATTTTGTGGAAAATCCACACTCAAGGGGCCAAAAAACCACACATGGCTTGCGAGCCACAGTTTGCCAACCACAGGTTTAAGACCATTGGGACTTCATCAAACATAGCATCCTTTGCATAACAATGGTACTAGAAGGAGAAAGAGGGAGTAAGAGATTAAAAACCTATCTGAAGAAAAGATTGAAAATTTCCTTAACTGGTGAAAGAAATAAATACAAATATAGGAAGTGCAGGCAGTCCCAAACAATATGAACCCAAAGATGCCCACATCAAGACACATCATAATAAAAATGCCAAAAGAGAAAATCCTAAAAGCAGCAAGAGAAAAACCCTTAGTTACCTGCAATGGAGCTCTCATTAAGACTGCCATCTGATTTCTCACAAGAAACATTTCAGGCCAGAAGGGATTGGCATAAAATATTAAAATGATAAAGCACAAGGATCTACAACCAAAATTACTCTACTCAGCAAACCTATATTTTACATTCAAAGAAAATATAAAAAGCTTTACAGACAAAAGCAAATTGAACGAGTTCATTACCACCAAACTAGTAGTACAAGAAATGTTGAAAGGACTTCTCTAAGAAGAATAAAAATAATAAAATATCATAAAAAATTCTCACTGAGAATGGCAAACAATAAAAGCAGTGGATCAACAAACACTAAAGTTAATAAAATGATTAGAAGGTAAGAAATATGAATATCATTTGTAATTACAATATGTTGAGGGATACACACAAAAACATAAAAAAGTAAAAAAAATAATGACAAAAACATAAACTTGGAGGCAGTGAGTAAAAATGGCAAGGCAGTAATGATTTTAGAATATGTTCAATCTTAAGCAGTTATAAACTTAAAATAGACTGCTGTACACATAGTTTGATATATTTGGAGCACACAAAAAAAATTGAGAGAGAGAAATTCATTCAAGAAATAGAGAAATGAATCCAAACATACTATAGAAATCCAACATTCAAGAGAAGAGAGCAAGAGAATAAGAAAGGAAGGTTTGGCTCAGTGGATAGAGCATCAGCCTGCAGACTGAAGGGTTCCAGGTTTGATTCCTGTCAAGGGCATGTATCTTGGTTGCAGGCACATCCCCAGTGGGGGGTGTGCAGGAGGCGGCTGACCGATGTCTTTCTCTCATTGATGTTTCTAACTCTCTATTCTTCTCCCTTCCTCTCTGTAAAAAATCAATAAAATATATTTAAAAAAAAAACACACCACAATCCTAATATATAAAAACCTTGGGTTGTAATAACCAGGCTCAACTGACCGGCCGTCAGTCCTGCAGTCAGTGTTGACTACTTCCACTGCAGGCTTGGTGCCCCAGCATTGACTGCTGAGGGGGCTGTGAATCAAGGCCAGAGAGAGGCCTGAAGAGAGAGGCAGGATCTGATCTGTTGCCTCTGTGGCCTTAATTGATCAGCATTTGCCTCTCCTTTTCTCTCCCAGTCTGTCCAGCAGCCACGCCTCCATTTCTCTTCAGGCCTCCATTGGGGCTGCTGATCAGACCCTGCTTATAGGCCAAGAGATGCTGACTGGCATAGCAATCAACCAATCCAAATTAAATCTGGGTGCTGTGAGGAGCCAATGGCTGCCTAGGAGGCAGAACTTTTGATTCTGACTGGCATTGAAACTGAACAATGAGAACCAAATTGGCCAGCAGAGGAGAGCAGTGGGGGGCGAGATTAGGTCGGCAGGGGAGGGCAGTTAGGGGCAATGAGGCAGGCAGGCAGAGGCAGTTAGGAGCAATTAAGCAGGCAAGCAGGTGAGCAATTAGGAGCCAACAGTCCATATTGCAGCATTCGGGCCAATCAGCTGCTGCAATTGCCATCAGTAGAAAAAATTCTTAAAATCATTATTTGGCTCCATATAAATTTCTAAACTGGGTTCAATTTCCTTAGTGAAGTATTTCACCCCTCCCCCCACTTTAAAGAAAAATACTGTGTTTATTAACAACACACACAGTAGAGATAATTTTTTTTAAGTGCCCTTTTGTGGGGGGAGGGCATCAGGACTTAGAATCTGCATGTATATACAGATAGCAGATGTCACTCTTTTTTGAAGATGGCAGTGTGGCCTTGTTTTGCCTGTTAAACTTTGTAATGACAATCACCCATGTGCTTGGGGTTTGTAATATGAAATAAGCCCTGCCAGAGCACTCAAATATAATTCCTTCACGAAGCCGGTTTGCATGCCTACCATAAGATGAGAAATGAGTGATTGGAAATTATTAGTTTCTAGGTTAACTTTGCTCATTAGCCTAATATGTACAAGGTTTTCCTAAATGAATGATAAAGAAAATTTAATTTACTTGTTGCCTCTACAACTTGTTTCTTGAGCCAATTTCTTGAGTGTAAGAAAATAATACACCACAATGTGTGCTTACATATAAAAGCAGTGACATTTTCTGTGGATTCTATATTAGTAAGCCATTTGCTTCTACCTCTGCGATTTTCTAAATAAACTTTATCTCATAGTTTGAAAGCAAATAAAAACTTTTCTTAACTAAGTGCTTTAGCTTCCACTTTGAAACCTGTACAATTTTAGCTTAATAAAAATGCCACAGATGTTTTGTTATTACGTATCCTAAGGGTATTACTTGAAAAGATATTTTTTAAAAATTCTGAAAAGAATGTATTCCATTTTTGTTTTATTGTATTTTGTACTTCCTTTGCTTATTAGCAGCTTGTACAATTTTAGAGTAGCAAGGTTAAGTACAGTTAATCTTACTTATTTTCCCCACTTACAAGGCAGAGAAAACCCAGACACAGAAAACTTACAGGACTTGTTAAGGATTGGTTATACAGCACATTTGTTTTAAATGCCGAGTTTTTTTGGATTCCAATTCTGTGTTCAGTGTACCATACCATTTACCCTTTTTATTTTTTAATGGCAGAGTAAACAAGTCACCACGGTCAAAATCATTTGGTTAAAGAAAACACACACATATACCAACAAATCAGGGGCATATACACCAGTGTTAATATTATATAAACAATGTCTTTGTTTTAATATGGCCTTTTCAAATGCTTTGAAGTTGGAGTGTACATTGATGAGGCAGCAAGAGGACTATTTCAAAGGCTCTGACTACATTGTGAAAAGCTTTTGTGGAAAAAGTTTACTTGCACATACATGCATGTTTGGTTAATTAATTATGAGACGCTGCATTTAATTGTAACATGCATTTTAGTAAGGAGTTTTCATATATATAATTTAAATTTGATGATGTTGCATATCCTACAATAAGCGTTTAAGTTTTTGAAATTAAATAAATAAAACAAATAAAAGGTGAACTTCTCTGGAATAGAGAAGGAGGGGGATCTCCATTATTACCATCATAATTTGTTTTCAAAGCCACAATTTGAAAACCACTTCCCTGGGGCATTTCAAAATCAGCTTCATCTGTGCAGATTGGCCATCTTTCTTACAGATTGTGGATTGGCACTCTACCCATGCACTTCGAACAGCTTATCTTTATTTGTAGACTTGTTCTATGGTTAAATGGCAATCATTTTCTATTTTTTCTTACTGTTAATATTGAAATGGTTTCCAAGAGTATGCTTTGTTCATTCATGCATTCATCACTCTTTTAGCACATATTTATCAAATGCCTAGCCTGTGGAACATATTATTCAAATTCTTGTACATAATTACCTGAAAAGGAATTTAGAGCCTAGTATTGGCTAAATATACAAAAAGCAATACTCTGAGGAGAGAAAACAAAGGCCCCAAATGTGCTAAATATATGCTTCTGCAGAATCTTAGAAAAGGCCATGGTGCAGTGTGCACATCCTCAGGGCCCTGCGTCATGGCTGAGGCACCCTTCTCTGGACAGCACACAGCCGAGCCTCCCCCATCCCCTAACCTCCCCCACCTCCCTGCCCAGGGCAGAAGGGAGCTCTCCACTTCCTTTCCAGAAAAGCATGCACCCAATGACTGGTCATTGCAGAGCCAGGAAGATCCTTGCCTCCATGTATGCTCACTACAAAAAGTTATTATAAAGTAACTGGAGACTGGCCCATGGGATCACTGAGCTGCTGCTGTGTTTACATTGCATTTTCCCCTCTCCCTCTCTCCAACCCCACATTTCTCACTCTCCTGCAAATACTTTTCTAGGAGGGCTACAGGTAACCCTCTTGCACACAAATCTCCATTTCAGAGCTGTTTCTTGGGGAACCTGATCCCAAACAGAGAAATTAGATTAGAAAAAAAGTACATGGAACTGATAGCATCTCAATACAAATTTGAAAATTAACAGTTTTGAGATAGATAAAGCTATGGAGAAGAACATACTTCAGGTGGTGGGGGCACAGCAGTTGACATATCTATTGGAATAAAATATGAGGACAATGAGAAAGATGGATTAAAATACTAGAGTACACAAAGTACATGGAGAAAATAGTTTGAACTGGAAAGAAATTGAAGAAAGGACTTTATTTTCTAGGTAAGTGAATGACTAAAAAATTTCTGAGCCGAGACCATTTTGGCTCAGTGGATAGAGTGTCGGCTGGTGGACTGAAAGGTCCCAGGTTCGATTCGGCATGTACCTTGCTTTCGGGCACATCTCCACGGTGGGGCGTGCAGGAGGCAGCTGATCGATGTCTCTCTCTCATCGATGTTTCTGACTTTCTCTCCCTTCCTCTGTAAAAAATCAATAAAATATATTTAAAAAAATTTCTGAGCATGGGTCTGACATAATCAGAGCTGAGTTTTTTAAACAATATGCTTATATTTTTGTTCTGTGATTCAAACAAAAACTAAAAAAATATTACATTTAAAGTATGTGATTACATATAAAACTAGTGACATTTTCTGTGTATTCTGCACTAGAAAGCCAATCAAGATTTGATAGATCCTTCCATTTAAAAAGAAAAAAAACAGAACGATTTGCTAGACCCTTAAATCAACATTGACTTAAATAATCAACTTCTGTTAAATCCCTTGCAGTAATTTTTTTTTCCAATGGTGAATGTGGGAAAATATAACATCATTTGTGGCAGCATCTTAAGTCTCTTAATACTAATTCATTTTCCATATTGAAACATTTTGATAATTATATCTAAAAGATATATTGATACATGTTGATATTTGAAAGAGTATTCTTTAAAATGGCAAAATATTGAAATCACTCTAATTCTTATATGACAATCTATTCACTCAACAAATATTTATTAAATACTACCATATGGTATACTATGAGATCCCAGAATAAGGAATCAAAATAGAAATATCAAAAATAACTACAAGTGTGAGCAGTCCTCCAAAAGGGGAAATGCCAACTGTTCTGGAAATATGTTACTGGAGAACCTACTTTAGGTGTAAGAGTGACAGATCAGTGGAAACATTTAAGATGAGTAGTCATTGGCAAGGGAAAGAAAGAGAGGAGCATTCTAGAAATGAGAGAGGACAGATGTTTCATGCAGGGCATTAGAATGTTAGCAGGCTCACAGTAAAGGGAGCTTGTCACATTTAAACATCTAAAATAAGACCAGATGCTTGGCTGGCATGGCTCAGTGGTTGAGTGTCAACCTATGAACTGGAGGTCATGGTTCCAATCTGATTAGGGCACATGCTCAGGTTGTGGGCTCCATTCCCAGTATGGAGTGTGCAAGAGGCAGCTGATCTACCACTCTTTGTCATCATTGATGTTCTCTCTCTCTCTCTCTCTCTCTCTCTCTCTCTCTCTCTCTCTCTCTCTCTCTTTCTCTTCCTTTCTCTCTCTCTCTCCTCTTCCCTCCTCTCCTTTCTCCCCTTCCCTCCTTTCCTCTATGAAATAAATAAAAATATATTAAAAATAAAATAAGATCAGACCAGATGGCTAGAATAGAGACAGAAGAGGGCCATGCTTCCCACATTAGGTCAAAGAAGTAGGCAGGATAAATATCACAATATCATGACAGGTTTCTTTTAACCATGTTAAAAGGTCCTACATTTTGAGGAGTAAGGTTAAGCCACCGAGGTATTTTAAACACAACCAGATTACTCAGTGGCTCCCAAGTAGAGAATCCATTCTGTAGCTGCTATTGGACCAGATGGACTGGATGAGAAAACACCAATTTGAGAAGCTGATGCTCCAGTTCAGATGAAGCATAGGCAATTATGTGGGTCTTGGAGATGGATGAATGCAGATATCTTAAAGAGATATGTAGGTTATTAAAATAAGATTTGGCAATTTAACATGAATGTGTGGGAAGAAGAATAAGTTGGACAAAAATAACTCTGGAAAATTGAGGGTTTTATTGTTTTTACATTTGTATACTTGAGAAATGGAAACCTATTACTTTGCTTTTTATATAAATCACTAGGTACCATTTAGAATTTATAGACGTGAAGGAGAGAGAGAGAATTTTGGAAAACATAACCTGACTTGCCAGAAACAGTATTGACTTGGAATATAAGTTAGCCTTTTTACAAAATGTGCACAAATAAACTTGTCACCACAAATGTCTTTAAAAAATCAGCCTGCCTTTGAAATATTTCTCTTGTGGACTCATCAATGTACACTCCAACTTCAAGGGTACTTGAATCATAAAGTGGGTAAAACGGTAGAGTTTAATTGAAGCTAACTCAACATACTATTTTAAGCAATCCACCATGATATACATATGTTATGTCAGACACTCAGTTTACATAATTTAGAGGATAAAGTATGAGGCACATGATGAAGGTTTTATTTCAGGTTGCTCCAGTAGCTATTTGTCTGGGCCTCAATTTCTTCTTCCCTAAGATGTAAATAGCATGATCAGTAATCTAGTAACCTCCCAGTTTTAGTTTGCCTCCAGTCTCTATTATGAATGCATATTTGAGAGTATAGGTATCTATGTAAATATATATGTAAATATATGTGTATATGTCTGTATTTATATAAATACTAGAAGCCCAATGCACAAAGATTCATGCTAGATCTTTCCCTGGCTGCCAGCACCACCCTTCCACTCCAGCCCAGCCCCTTTCTACTCAGGCCCACCTTTTTCTGGTCCAGCCCTGCCCAGAGGCCCTGAGAGACTGGGGATGGGGCAGAACATCTCCATGGTGATGACATAAGCATCCTACCCCCCATCATTCAGTGCCTATGTATGCAAATTAACTGCCATCTTTGTTGTGTTAATTTGCATATAATTCCTGATTGGCTGGCAGTGTAGCAGAGGTATGGTCAATTTACATATTTGTCTATTATTAGGTAAGATTATATGGCAACTCAAATTCTGCTAACCATTTCACATAAATTATTTTTTTTCAGTTTTTGTTATTTTTCATCTTTTATCTTAGTATTTATCTCTCCATTATATTTCTTTTCTGGGTAGCAAATGTATTTTTCCTTCTGTGGGTATTTCTCTATCTGAAATTAACTTATGAAACACAATAGTATCAGGACATGCTACTGAGTCTGGCATCTCTCAATATGTTCACAGCCTTGCTGGGCTCATGATTATTTAACAGGGTGTCCTTGGTTACCAAGCATGTCTGTAGGTTGCAAGGAGCCTAGGAATATGTATAAGGAAATGAGATGAGTATAAAATATTTGATGTTCCATATGATCTACCAAAAGGATCTGTGTTACTTTGCAGATACAAGTATAGAAGAAAATTCTTCAACATCATAAACAGAGTGAAATAAATTTTTAGTGATACTTTTTCTTCTTGTTTCCAATGTATTTTGTTTGTTGAGGAACAAAATTCTTCCTTTTCAGAAACTAATTATCCAATAGTAAATTATTCCAACCTTGATTCTACACTTTTATTTTTCTTCTCTTAAGCTTTCCATATTTGATGCTCACTGGGGAGAGGGTAGGATGCAATCCAAACCAATTTTACTTGGATTTTAGTAGTTTTCTCTGGCAGCAAATTTTACTCTCAATTTAAAGAACATTTAGAAGTCATTTGTATGTGTTATTCATGCTATCAATGCCCCTTCCCTTTAGCTTATTTTGTTAAGAATTGGCTATATGATCAAGCGATAAAAATCATAACTGTGCATGCACGAAGACAATGACTGTTCATTGCCACCTGGCCAAAGCTATGTTTACATGGGTGATATGAGGATAAATGGGAAAAAAAGAAGATGACGAGCATGGGAATATTATTGAGCAATCAAAAATCAGAATTTAAGTGTGGGTCAGATAACAAAGGGCTTCAGTTGAAGGGTTTATTTGCTTGAAATACTAACCTCTGAAGCATCCCTTCATGAGAAGGTTATTGGTTAAACATGCTAAAAAGTCATTAAGAATCTTATAAAATAAAACCCTAATATACAAATAGACCAAATGGGAGAATGACCAGTTGCTATAAAACTCACTGACCACCAGAGACAGACACTCAACACAGGAACTGCTTCCTAGTGGTCAGTGCATTCCCAAAGAGGCAGTGCCGCTCAGCCAGAAGCTGGGTTCACAGCTGGCAAGTGTGACAGAGGTAGCAGGAGTCTCTTCTGCCTCTGTGGCAGTGCTAAGGATCCTTTGGGGGATGTCCAACTGCAGGGAGCATGCCTAAGCCAGCAATCAGACACCCCCAAGCAGGCTCAAACTGCAAAAGGGTGCAGGACGGGCTGAGGAACTCCCCACCTGAGTGCATGAATGTTGTGCACCAGGACTCTAATATAACGTAAAGCCCTAGCTGGCTCAGTGGATAGAGTATTGGCCTTCAGACTGAGGGGGTCCCAGTTTGATTCTAGTCAAGGGCACATGCCCTGGTTGCAGGCTTGGTCCCCAGAAGGGGGCATGTAGGAGGCAGTTAATCAATGATTCTCTCTCATCATTGATGTTTCTATATCCCTCTCCCTTCCTCTCTGAAATCAATAAAAATATATACTTAAAGATGTTTTTTTTTAAAAAAAGAATATTACATAAAGGAGGTAAATTATAGAGTCATAAGGGGAACAAGGTAAGTGGAGTAAACTAAATACAGGTCCCTGATTTATGGTTTCATTCCTTGTTTAATGTAAGTGGACTAAGAAGCTCAGTATTAGATTCAAGCTAAGGATTAAGACATTGTCCTGGAATGGTCATATGAGTATTGGTTGGAAAAATAATAATAGTTCCAGGCAGTCTAATGTTCAAAAGTTTAGAAATTACAGGGGTATCGCATTTTTACAATGAAACCATCATAGTGATATACAATATATTTCCTCTTTTTCTTAGAAATAAAGCACTAGGACAAAAATTAAGATTGTGACATTTTAGGGATATTACTGAAATGTGATTGAGCACAAGATAAGCTCTTATAAAATATTACTGAATAATAGTTGATTGAACCTAAATGTAATAATACCCTATCTAATAAAAGAGCCAATATGCAAATTAACCATCACTCATCATACCCACAAGACACACCCCCAGCCAATCAGGAATGAGTTTGCAAATTAACCCAACCAACATGGTTGCAGCCACAGAGAGAGCAGGAGAGAGGCTTGGATTTTCCCGGTGATGGAGAAAGCCAAGCTTTCCATAGCCCAGGCCTCCATTCCAGGCTACAAAGTTTCAGATGTAGAAGATTAATAAATCCCATATACCAGGGCCCCTGCATGGATCTCCAGGGTGTGTGGCTGAACTGCAAGCCAACACAGGCCCCTCACCCAGGCTGCCCCACATAACAAGGGAACCTCCACCTTGATCTGGGATAACCTTCAGGGCTAACCAACTTGCCCCCACCTATGCACCAGACCTCTATCCTATCTAATAAAAGAGTAATATGCAAATTTACCATCAATCCAACACACAAAATGGTTGCACCCATGTGGTCAAAGATCCTGTCCCTATGTGGACACAAGATGGCCACCACAAGATGGCCAGTAGGGGAAGGCAGTTGGGAGGGACCAGGCATGCAAGGGAGGGCAGTTGTTGGCCATCAGAGGAGGGCAGTTGTGAGCGATTAAACCTGCAGAGGATGGCAGTTAGGGCTGACCAGGCTGGCAGAAGAGGGAAGTTGTGGGTGACCAGGCTTGCAGGGGAGGGCAGTTAGGATTGACCAGGCCTACAGGAGAGAGCATTTAGGGGCAAACAGGCTGAGTGAGCAGTTAGGCATCAATCAGGTTGGCAGGGGAGTGGGTAGGGGGTGATTAGGGTGGCAGGTAGAAGCAGTTAGGGGCAATCAGGAAGGCAGGCAGGTGAGCAGTTGGGAGCCAGCAGTCCAGGATTGTGTGAGGGATGTCCAACTGCCCGTTTAGGTTTGATCCTACCTGGATCAGGCCTTTACAGGTAGTTGGACATCCTTCGAGGGGTCTCAGATTGAAGAGGGTGCAGGCTGGGCTGAGGGACACCCCCCATCACGTTCATAAATTTCATACACCAAGCTCTAGTATACTATATTTATAATTCAAATTCCCATAGTATTTATCATTTGGAGATATTAATGATTATAAGATCACTACATTTGTCCTCATGTTTAGAATGTTAAGTGAATATTGTATTCTTTGAAATATTAGCATGAGTGAACATGCAGGATGTAATAGATTTGAAAGAATTGGATAATTTACCTCTATTTTTCTCACCCTATCCCTACCCTCCAACAGTAATAGGAGGGAATAGGTCCTAGGTCAGTTGCATTAACTCTTTTCTACCCAAACTCTAATTGATTATGTATAATTTAGTCAATACCTTGGACTTAGTATTTTTTGGAAAAATATTTTCCAAAGCTATGTGAATATTCAAGCATATAGTGAAATTTTGTCACTCTAATAAACATTAATTGAAAACAATCAGGATCATGCTTACAATTTTTAGCAGAATTAGAAAGCCTTCAAAAACAGAATGAAAAAATCACATAGATGATAATACTGGTGATAATGATAGTAATTGAAGTTCCACAATTTATTGGACACTCTACTATATTTTTATATGTAATATAAAACTCATAATGCTCTTCTGGGTTTGGTACTATTATTTTATAATAATCCCATTTAACAGATATTGAAATGGGGACATAGAGAAATTAAACAACTTAGCCAGGTTTACACAACTAGTAGATTCTGACAACATAGACCAAGTCCAAAGTATTGACTAAATCATACATGAGAAGAGAAGGAGACCCATCATATTCAACATATTTTATTAATAAAATTGGATAATAAAAGAGAATTTGCTTATTAAAAATTGTTATGGAAGATCAGTTTTGTTGGTTATAACTGTTGAAAAAATGAAATAGATTAAATACTGAAAGTAATGAGTAAGCAATAGTTTTATTGAATGTCTGTTATGGAACTTAGCATAATACAATGGATATAAGACACATATGCAGTAGGAGATATAGCAGATAGCATAATACCTGCCAATAAAGACCAGAAGTTAAGTTAGAGGTTATAGCAAATGAAATACAGATGCCCTGTGACATGATGAGGTTATGTCCCAATAAACCTAAGTTGAAAATATTGTTAATCAAAAATGAATTGAGAACATTTAAGTTACCGACCATTGTAGCTTACTCTAAGTCACCTTAATGTGCTCAGAACACAATATCCAAAAAACGGCTGGTGACCAAGTGCACTGTAGAGTACCAGTGGTTTACCCTTGTGATGGCATTGCTGACTCCTAGCTGTGCTCACTGTTGCCAACCAGCATCACCAGAATTTCAAACTGCAAAATAAAAGATCAAAATCTCAAGTAGTGTTTATACCACAGTCGAATTGCTTCTGCACCATTGCAAGGTTGGGGAAAAAAAAAAAGCATAAGTCAAAACATCATAAGCTGAGAACTGTATGTATTTGATTATCAAACAATATAGAGGTGATACTTAAAGCGATGTACAAACCAAGATAAGTTGTTCAGATAAATGTGATTATCAGGCTAAAATTCTAAGTTGTAAGTACTGTAGTATAGAAGTGATTCCAAATATGATTTTTACTTGTAAATCCTAAATGATAAACTAAACTGAGAAAAGAATGGTAAACAAAAAAGAGAGAAGTCTGATCTACATTACCATCTCTTGGGGAAATGAACACCTGCCATGTTGAATGAAAGATGAAGCTTGGAAATTCCCAATGAATCTCAATAGCCAGCACTACTGGTTAAGAGCAAAAACAGATTTCAAGTCCAATTTAGCTTTCTTTTTTACATTTAGACAAGATATTTAAAGAAGGAGGAAAAATAAATCTCTAATAGCTTATAAACCATGGCTTTTAAAATCCAAGAAATTATTTTAAATCCAATTAGATTGGCATTGTGCTGAGAAAGAATATTGTCAAAATGTGTCTCCAGAGTAGATCCATTCTCTCCAAGAGCATCTAGTTTTCTGAGGGATGGATCCATGTGTGTCAGAAGGTATGAAGGCAACAAACTTAGCCTGGGATTTAGTCTCAGTGGTAACATCCTGTCAGTTTGTGCAATCATTTGACTCATTGGATCTAAATATTCTGTCTGTGAAGTGGATAAACTTGGATAAAGTGATTCTCAAGATTACTTTCAATTGCTCTTCAGTTTATGCTGTGCACTTATTAAAAAGTAGCCTATTCATAATTGCATGCTTGAAATAATATTTATTTAAGAGATGGAAATTGTTTTACTAGAAGTTTATTTTATACTTTGTTATTATTACTATTTTACCTTTTTTTTTTCTGATATCTTACATAAGTATCTTTTCTTTTCTCTGCTTTAGGGTGGAGTTAGTGGGCTGACTGGAGAGCTGGAATTTGGAGAAAATGGAGGCAATCCCAACGTCCACTTTGAAATTCTTGGAACCAACTATGGAGAGGAGCTTGGCCGAGGCATTCGCAAAGTAAGACCAGAAACATTGATAAATATGCTTTCCTACAGTAACTATGGTTGTGTTTGATTGTCTTCATACAATATGTTCACAGTATACATTACAGTTTCTATTGTAGTTTGAAAAAGAAGAAAGGGGGAGAATTGGACATTTAAATGACCTTAAATACTTACCAGAAGTATTAGTAAATGAATTCTGTTTATGTTTTAGAATAATTTAAGAGAAGAAGGGTACAGGAATCTTATGGTTTCCTAGGAACTTGCATAATCTTTCATTCATTATAATAATTTTTATAAAGTAATTCATTTAATATTTGTACACTGCATAGCTGCTTGGGTTTAAATCAGAAAAAAAAGAGCTTAGAGGAATTTCATTTATAACAATGAAGTCCTATAAAACTAACATTTCAGTATTTCAGCTTCTCTATGTGGCATGCATAAGTAGCAAATGGCTTACAGGAACTGAGCTCTGGCGCTATACCTCAGATCACATGTAAGAAGAAGCTGAGGGCAGTAAGGAATATTTCATGAACTCCCAGAACTGTAACTTTCTTGAGGAGAAATATAAAAGCCCTTGTGAAAATTGCTGCTATAGTTTAAATTTGCCATTTTTATATATTTGTGGTAGGAGAAAACTTAGGGTAATTACAAGTGCATACAGGGTTCATAACTATAAATTTCTAAGTGTATAAACCTGCTGTATTGAGTTAAGAGGATCTTTAGTATCTGTTTCTTTTCAGTTTTGAGTATAGGATGCAGAGAAACTTAGATAAAACTAAGGAGTTGTTCTAATCAGCAATAAAAGTTCTTGGTAAATTTATGCTACAAGAGTTGAAAATATTTTAATGAGTTTTAAATATTGTTTTATATTGAATCATAGTAAACAGAAAGCTGCAAAAATATTAGGGCAGTTTTGTGAGTTATTTTCAAGGAAACAAGTACTATTATGGTAAAGAAATAGGACATACCAAGCATCCTAAACACACCCTCATACTTCATTCCCAACTTCCTCCCTTCTGAGTAGTATAACCAATAACCTGAATTTATGATACTCATTTCTTAACAGTGTTAAATATAATTTTATTAGCTGTATGTGCATCTACTATTGTCTGTTTCTGCTTTTTAGCTCTCAAGTAACTTTAAGGCTACTATGAATTAATTTGTGAATTGACAGCTCTGTTTATAAATGGAGCAGTTTTTTCACATGGATACACACACACACACACACACAAAGTGTTCAAGGATACTTATCAAGGGAAAACTTTACCATACAAATAATGACGGTAGTTACTAGATATGTATACAAAATTGTTTCCACTCCCAGTATATCCATGTCTCAAAAAGAGTGAATGGCTTTCCATTGACAAACTGTCAAGTTGTCAGTGTTTATTCTGCTGCAGGTGGTGAGGTGTATGCAATGCCTGAAGCCTTATCACCTCGAGCAGGGACCCTGTCAGCTTTCATAACTGAGTAAGGTTTGTCTGCTTAGGATTTGAATGTATATTGACCCAGTCTCAAATGTTGGACTAATCTTGTCCATATTGGCATGGTACGATTGGAGGTTTCATTTTTCAGAGTTGGAAGAGAATGTGAAAATGATTACTTAATTTTCACTGATGCTGACGAAACAAGAGATTTCTTGCTTTGATACCTATTGCATGTTTTTACTTTGATGTGAGATGGTGTTTCATTCAGTAGATGGTGTGTTCAAGGTGTGGGACACTGTATCCTTGAAGATAAATTCAGCGAACCTCAAAGCCAAATTTCTAAATGATCAAAGTTTTCTATGTCTTTAAACTTTCTCCAAAATTTTGGTTGTTCAAGCTTCTCTTCATCACAATAAAAACTATCGAAAAGAAAAACAATTCAAATAACAGTGTTTTACACAATCTTCTAAAATGAAATTTATTCAAAGATATAAAAAGTGAATATTAATATTTAATGGATCAATTTTGTTTTTTTCTTAGAAGTGGAATTTTACACACTAGTGTTTTTTTTCCTTATGTCTCTGTTTTATTTTGTTTTGCCAATGACACTTTTTACTCTGAAGACTGAGTTCCAGCATTAAAATTTAATACTCTAAACTTAATGTCTTTGAACTTTATCAGTAATAGGAAAATATGGCCTGGAAAAATAGATTAAAACCGGTTTCACAGCCAACCTTAATTGCATAGTAATGCTTAGTATCTTCATAAAATTGTTTTCTTATGTAAGCTGATGAAATAAAATGGTACAGCAGAGATATTCTAGCTCCTAGGTATAATTGTTTTTCAGATAGATTTAGAATTTTTACTCAACTTCTCCAACATTAAGTTTAGAAATATGAAATCTGTAGCTTTACATTTTGGGGAAAATCAAATGTGTTTTGCAAAAGGTACTTTTAATGAACTAAAATATTTTCTGCCTTGTACTTAGAAAGGAGAAGTAACACCCTAGCCTTCAAATGGCCAATGATTAAATATTGCACAGGTATTCTTCAACATTGTATTTGTATTCTGATTCTACAAGATCTAAAATAAAATTTACTTTTCATATTAACCTGCTTTATGTTTCCTTATAGCATATTTTATAAACTGAAACTATATGCATTCATATAATTGTATATAAAAATCTTACATATGTGTATATATTATATTATTCATGTATAGCTAAACATCCTATATAATAAAAGGCTAATATGCAAATCAACCAAATGGCAGAACAACCAGTCGCTATGATATGCACTGAACACCAGGGGGCAGACGCTCAATGCAGGAGTTGTCTCCCAGTGGTCAGTGTGCTCCCACAAGGGAATGTCTCTTAGCCAGAAGCCAGGCTCACCAGCAGGCTCATAGCTGGTGAGCACAGCAGCGTTGATGGGAGCCTCTCCTGCCTCAGAGGCAGCACTAAGGAGCAGTGAGCATGGCTTCTGGGTGAATGGTGCTCCCACAGAGGGAGTGCTGCTCAGCCAAAAGCCGGGCTCACTGCTGGTGAGCACAGCTGCAGTGGCAGGAGCCTTTCTTGCCTTCATGACAGTGCTAAGGGACTGAGAGATGCCCCTGCCAGTGCACAAATGTCATGCACCAGGCCTTTAGTAAATATAATAAATTTATTTGTTTAAGTTACACTTATAATGTAGCTCCATGAGATAAGAATGTTCCTTGCCATATCCTCCAATATATGGCCTATAGTAGATGCTCATTAAGTATTTAATGAATGTCTTAATGATTTTGTTGTCATACTAACTTAAATATCTTCAATGTTCTTTGCTGTACCAATAATAGCCACTTTCTTCCTTTATTCAAATGAAAAATAATAAGTATATGGACACAGATTAATTGTTGGCATAGCACATTAGAATGAGAATGTGTAATTACAACCTTTCTATCATCATATCCTCATGCTTAGCAGAGTTAGCCACTTGGTCACCAAAATTATACTCAATTATTTTACTGGTCATTAGGTAAGATTATGCACAATTTCTTTGCAGGTATTCACAGAGGATATGGAAACAGTTTATTGATTATTCCAAATAAATATTTAGATTGATTATTTTAATCACTCAAAAAGTGCAAGCTCAATAGGAATTATTGGTATTTGTAGATCAAGATCATTTTCTAACAACCAGGCTAGATTCAGACACACCTAGGCTGAAATTCAAACCCTGTTACTTACTAGCTGTGTGATTTTAGGACTACTAAACCCAGGGAGTCTCAAATTTTTCATCTATCAAACTAGGGGCCCAGTGTACAAAATTCATGCACTTGGGGGAGGTTCTCCCAGCCTAACCTGTGCCCTCTCACAGTGCAGGAGCCCTGCAATTGATCACCCCAAAAAGGTAGGCCCTGCCCACCCATCTGGGGCTCCTCAATGAATTGCGACAAAGAGGTAGGTCAGAGCCGGGATCTCACCTTCACGCTGCCTGGAGCTGTGGGATATCCAGTCATACCATGCAGAGCCATGGGACCCTCAGGCTCATAGCGTGGAGCTATGGGCCCTGCTTCCACACTGCACATGCAGTGTCATGGATCCCTGCCCACCCATATGCACATACAGCCCTGCCCATCCACGCATGACTGCTCTGCATGAACCCTCCTGGTGATCAGTCCTATGGTGTGAGGGTATCATGACGTGAGAGTGTGATGACCACATAGGCTTTTATTAATAGGACTGGAGGCACAGTGCATGAAATTCATGCATGGGAAGGTGGACCCTCAGCTTGGCCTGCACTCTCTCCAATCTGAGACCCCTCAGGACCTCTGTCTCCTAACTTCTCACCTGCCTACAAGCCTGTTCACCCTAACTTCTCTTCCCTGCTGACCTGATCCCCTACTGCTCTCCCCTGCCTGCCTTATCACCTCTAATCTCCTCTGCCTTGAACCAGCCAACATGGCTTTGTCTGGAAGGACATCCAGAAGGACATCTGGAAGGTCATCCAGAACATGTTCACTCTAATTAGCATATTCCCCTTTTATTAGTATAGAAGCCACCTTGTCCTAAAAATGCAGGTTGTTCCCAGGTTTCCCTATCATGGAAGGGGAGCCAGCAGTAGCATCCTGGGTTCTGACCAGGGCTTAGGCACTTGTGCTTTATCTCAGCAGATTTGATTCCTAGAAGAAGACTCTTGGATGTACCTTGAACATTTATATCTAATTTGCCAAATCATCCTCCAAAAATGTTGAACCACTTTAAACTCCAACCAGCAACCATGTGTGTGCCCTCCGTCCCACTTTGATGCCAATATCATTGATTTCTACCTAGAAGTTTCCCTCCCATCAGCCAAGAGTGCTTATACTTGAGCCAACCTCATAGTTCAGCTGGGGCCTTGATTTCCCGAGATAAAATTATAGAGGAGGAAAAATAGTTTTCTTCTGTCTTTCTGAGTTCTCAGCAGAGGCCCTTGGTTAAAGACAGATCACCAAGAGTAAAACAAAATCTACTAACGTGTACCTCGTGTATATCTGGGAGATCTCAGGGAAGAATGAGTAACCCCCTAAGGTGGCTTAGAATTCAGATTTAAATACTTCCTTCCTAGGGAAAGGGGATGGGAGATGTGGACCTCTTAGAGGAGAGTAAATGATTTTTAGAAAAGATGAATGTGAATGAGGGAAATAGTTTGTACCAAAGTTTAGGTGTGACGTCAACTTCTACTCTCCTGTCCTGTAACAGGAGTCAGTCTTCTCTGCCTGATGATACTTCTCCCGTCAAGGGGACCTATCACATTTAAGCTCCTTTAGTGGGGTCCAATTTTAGGCAGATCAGGAGACTTCAATGAAAGCCTCAGCATGCATTTGCTGTTTTTCAGGCATCTGCAGCTCAAGATCAATATAACAACACACATATATTGGGGTGGCATGTTCTCTGACCTTCAGAATAAACCAAACAAAAGCTTGTTTCCTCTCTTAGATGATTTGCCATAGTAGCATTATTCCCTGGAGATGGTATTCTGACCAGATCTTCCAGGGAATGGTCATAACATACCTGGTGTTTGTAGAAAGGTGTGGGCCACATCACTAAATAAACCAGGGGCAGTTTTCTCATCAAGGGCCTCTGCTAAGAACTCAGAAAAGTAGAGGAAAACTATTTTTCCTCCTCCATAATTCTATCTCAGGAAATCAAGTCCCCAGCTAAACAATGAGGTTGGCTCAAAGTTATGATAGTTTATCTCCCTTTCCACAGGTTTCTTGAGGGTTTGTGTCTCCACTAACCCCCAAGCAGTCCCAGTGCCTCGGGTGCCAGGCCTGGGGGTTTGTGTCTTCAAACTGGCCCCCGCAGCTGCAGTATGGCTATCATGGGTGGGGCATGGGGTTGCGGGATGCTGGCCTCCCTGCTGGTTTGTATCTCTGATCTGGCCCCCCACAGCCCCAGCACCACCTGGCCCCTATGGGCTCCGCCATCTTTGTTGGGTTAATTTGCATACTCACTTCTATTGGCATAGCAGTGGTATAGTCAATTTGCATGATTCTCTTTTATTAGAAAGGATATAGATAATAATACTATCCCTGATTGTCGTAAAGATCAAGTGAAATTATGTTTGTAGGTTACATAATGAGAATTAGAAGAATGCTAATTTGCAAATGGACAATAATCTATCTCAACATTTGTCAATACAAGAAATTCAATCTAGTTTCTATTTCAACAAGAAATTGCTATATGAGGTGGAGAAAGAAATTTAATTTTAGGTATGATTGACAGAGCATTATACATGACAATCAATAATAGCAGGAAACATTAACCTTTTTGTTTTATTTAATGTCCTTTTTTTACTCTAAAATTCTACAAGTCTCTTAAGCATCTACAGCTCAATGGAAAGCAAATAATAGAGGATTCAGTAGTCAGTATAGCCTGCATTTACCCAGTCTCTATAATTAAGTCCATTATTAATATTTCATATTTCTAACAATGAATTTATATCTTGAAAGTTTTATATAATGGAGAGAATCTAGTGATTGCTTCTAGTGAATAAGAGACCCAGAGCATCTGTGGTTCACCGTTAGTCCACAGCTGATGACTGTTTGAATTAAGACTTCAAGAACATACCTGACACACAGGAGGCAAAGTTCACTTTCCTTCCTGCATTACTGGACAATATCCATAGTGGTTCACTCTGGAATCTATTCCATCCCAACCTCAGACACACCACTACCAATGAAACTCCAGTCCAGCTCAAATTTACCTATGCAGTGTGGCAGTATTTACTATCCACTGAACATCCCCATGTCTAGTTTCAGCCACAGAGGGAGATTAATATTCATGACGCATTCCCAGAGCAATTATTATTAAAGCAATTTAAATTAGAATATATGGAATTTAGAAACATTCACTCATCTATAATAATAAATGGGTAATATGCTAATTAGACTGGGAAACCTTCCAGGAAACCTTCTGGATGTTCTTCCAGACAAAATCATGATGGTAGGACTGAGGCACGGGTGGTTAGGGATGATCAGTCTGACAGGGGATGGCAGTTGGGTGTGAGCAGGCTGGCAGGGAAGGGGGTGGGCTGTTGGGGCAAACTGACCAGTGGGGAATGACACTTACGGGTGAGTAGGACAGCAGGAGCGGGGGAAGGGGGAAGTTGGAAGTGAGAAGGTGAGCAGGGGTTGAGGTGGGGGTGAGCATGCCTGCAAAGGGGGAGCAGTTGGGGACAATCAGGCTGGAATGGGGGTAGT
>PVJN01003914.1:0-29180 GCA_004026805.1 Lasiurus borealis | reverse complement strand
CTGACTGCCAAATTAGGGGGGTTGATCCTGTGTAAGTCAAGCTGAGGGACACCCCTGCCTTCCTGTCATGCATGAATTGCATGCACTGGGCCACTAAATATACACTGAGTGGCCAGATTATTATGATCTCTGAATGCATAATAATCTGGCCACTTAGTGTATATGTTTTGTGTGTGTGTGTGTGTGTGTGTGTGTGTGTGTGTGTGTGTGTAAATATATTAGAGGCCTGGTGTACAAAATTTGTGCATGAGAGGATGTGTCCCTCAGCCCAGCCTGCACCCTCTCCAATCTGTGACCCCAAGTAGGATCACACCTAAATGGGAAGTTGGACATCCCTCTCACAATCCAAGACTGCTGGCTCCCAACTGCTCACCTGCCTGCCTTCCTGATTGCCCCTAACCACTTTTTCCCACCAGCCTGATCACCCCCTAACTACTCCCCTGCCTTATTAATACCTAACTGCTTCCCTCCAAACCTGATTGCCCCTAACTGCCCTCCCCTGCAGGCCTGGTCACCCCTAACTGCCCTCCTCCTGCAGGCCTGGTCATTCCCAACAGCACTCCCCTGCTGGCATGATCACCCACAACTGCCCTCTCTTTCAGGCCTAGTTCCTCCCACCTGCTCTCCCCTGCTGACCATCTTGTGGTGGCCATCTTGTGTTCAGATGGGGGTGGGATCTTTGACCACATAGAGGCAACCATCTTGTGTGTTGGATTGATGGTCAATTTGCATATTATTTTTTATTATATATATATATATATATATATATATATATATATATATATTGGAGGCCCATATTCATGCATGGGTAGAGTCTGGTTAGCCTGGCCAGGGTGAGGGGACATCTGTGGTTGGCTGGCCTGACTGCTAGTTGAATTCCTGGTCAAAAGGACAATTTGCATATTTTTTTAGCCCTATATTGTATGGAATATACACTGAGTAGCCATATTATGTGTTCAGAGATCATAATCATCTGACCACTCAGTGTATATGTATTTCTTTGGCAAGGTCTCATTGTTGTGATTGAACTTTAAGTGGTAAATATCAAATATTTATTTATAAGATGTTAAAAAAATAGACAGACAATGGCAGGAAGGGGTCATATAGTAAGTCATTTGTTTATAAATGTTGGAAACTCACAGCAGACTAATTTGATATGCAGTGACATTCATGATATGGTAGGTTCAATTAAAGCATAATTTCAGGGTCTTGTTATTCAACTTCAAATCATGTGCTTTTCTTACCTCTGAATTTCTTAGAATATTTGCTTTTATGTCTCTCTTATTCTCCCAGGCTTATCTTTACTCCTTCAGTGAATTACACATTCTTCTTCTATAGGATCTTGGTTTTATATATTGGAATGATTATAAAAACATATATAGCCTGGGCACATAATCTCACCCAATTTGCTAATAGAACTTTCTGAACTTATTTCTTTGAGAGCCCTTCATTTACACTAATGAATATTGTGTTCATATCCCTGATGAATAATTGAAATTGTAATCATGGCTTTTGGTGACAGCTGATAGTGTTGCCTCTTTCCTCTTTCCGACCCCCATTCCCCCCGTCACCATTAATTTTCTTATTTGTGACCAGGATACCTGACACACTGAACTAGTCAGGAACCATTAATATTTTAGTCCTAATCAAGCTGTTCCATTTTTTGGTGACTGAAAAATGAAGGGATTGTTATTTGTTTATTTTTTTAAATAGAAACTATGTTAAGAAAAACTTTTTTTGAGACTTTGGGGTGACTTACATCTGTAAACTATTGCTGCTTTTAATTTTTCTGCTATGAATTTAGTTACTGCTTTCTCCAATATGAGAAACAAATGTTTGGAAATGGAGACTCTCTTTTAGTAATTAGAAACACTTTTATTAATCACAGTAATTCAAATATCACAAGGAGCTTTTACATTTATTGGACATGAACTTTGATTTTAAATATTCTGTAAATATACTTTATCACTATTAAACTCCATTATGAGTGAAATAGCATTTCTGGAATTTTTATGCTATAGAAATATATGTATACACACACACACATATATGTATATATACAGACATATATGTCTATATGGTATATAAAAATCTCAGATTTTGTTATATTTCAAAGAATTCTGATGAACAATTCTTATTATTTAGATGCATAATATTATTAGGATCAATTTTCATATTCATGCAACTTTAATGTTGCTGATATATGTTCTCTGAGTTGTACTATTGCTTTTGCCTTCCTTTACTTCTTGAGACACTGGTTTTTGTTGTTACTTAAATTTTTTAGCATTTTCACCAGGGTTTTCAATGTCTCTTTAGAAAATTCTTTATGAATTTATAAATAATCTCTTGAAGTTTGGTAGGAAGCTAAGTTTGTGTAGAGCTATTTCCAATATGGAAAATAAACATTTGGAAATGGAGATGCTCTTTTAGTAATTAGAATCACTTTCATTAATCACAGCAATTCAAGAATAACAAGGAGCTTTTACTTTTATTGGTAGTGAACTTTGATTTTAAATATTCTGTAAATGCACTTTATCAGTGTTATTGAACTCCATTATAGGAGCAAAATAACATTTCTGGGATTTTTTTTAGTAATCAAAATTGAGAAATTAATCTCACTTTGAAAGGAAGTCCAAAATATCTTGGTTTACTATAGGTTATGCCTTGAAATGTTTAATTAACAAAATGAATGCATCTATCTGAATAGTATCACTCTGAGAAAGTAACCTGATGCTCATGAGGAAAAAAGCACTTTATCTGCTAAAAATGTTTTCCAGCAATTCTTTATCAGCAGCCATGGAAATTTTTATTACCCTAGAGTACTCGAATAAAAGTAGTTTGTGTGGGTTTAAATGGAAATGCATTTGAAAAGCTTTGCTTAAGAATTTATTTTGGATTCATTCAACATTGATATGACTCTATATCCCAAAATGGGATGAGAGATCTTTGCGTCCCAGACTCATGCTTTGCAGAATGTCTGGTTGTAGCTATTTGGAGCAATAATACAATTTGAATCGTGTACTATCATTAAATGGAAGACAATGTGTTTTGGGATTGTGAGGGGGGAAGCACAGTCATATTTAAGTATCTCACGTAGAAAGTGGTTTGTTAGTGGATATTTTTCCCTCCCAAAGATAAATGGAAACTGGAGAATTATTCTTCGGACAAATAATTACAATTCAGGAAGTGAGTTCTCATCCTGTGTGATTTCTATTAATTGAAAATCATATATTTATTTTTATTTCATCTTCTTTCCCTTACTGTGACTCTAGCATTATCATTTCCTTACAAACAAAATATTTCTGGCTCCTAGATTTTATTTCTTTTCTAGCTGTTCAGTTGGAATTAGATACATTAATTATACAACAGACTCTTACATTTATGTCCTCTTTTCTTACACTGTAATTTTATAAACCTACTTCAAAAATAGATATCTGAATATTTTATTCATTATTAAACATACCCAATTTTTTTCCAAGTAGGCATATTCTTTTGTTCCATCCAAATATTTCTGGGGGAATCACAGCATTAGGAAAAAATTTGCAGTTATTTGCTAAAACATCTCTATTTTACATATGTAGTACTTGAGGTTGTGGGTTGAATGGCTCCCCTAATTTTTTGTTTGTTAGAAAAAACAATTCTAGACTTCTAGTTCAATGTTGTTGTTTTTTTCACTATATTGTAAGATTGTCTCTCCATAATTCAAAAACTTTGACTGTTAGAGATAATAAAGGGGAGGTCTCTTCTGTTTTTTTTTTTCTTTTATTATAAACTAGAGGCCCAGTGCATGGATTTGTGCACTGGTGGGGGTCCCTTGGCCTGGGCCAAGACAGGGTCACCAATATCCCCTGAGGCCTGGATTGTGAAAGATGCAGGCCAGGCTGAGGGAACACTCCAGTGTATGATCAAGGTCCAGGAGAGACTAGGGGAAGGCTCCAGGGCGTGTCTGGCCCATCTCACCCCGTCCCCATCCGTCAGACCCCAGCAGCAAGCTTACCTACCGGTTGGAGTGCCTGCCCTCTGATGGCCAGTGTGCAGCATAGTAACTGGTTGAAAGGTCAAGTGGTCTGAGGAACAGTTAGCATATTAGCCACTTACATATATAAATATGGAACCAATCATTAAATATATTTATAGTTATTTTACAGTTTATTATATTCCAAGGGAAAAATCTACTTAAAATCTCACTAATAAACATTATCACATTTTTCTATAAAATTATATCAATTCTCATGATTTTCTCTTGAAAACACTGATTGTTAAGAAACAAAAATATTTTGGGGTACACTACTCTATTTTACTTTTAGGTTAAAAAAATACTTTTTTTTTTTAATTTCAGAGAGGAAAGGAGATGGAAAGATAGAAACATCAATGATGAAAGAGATCATTGATTGGCTGCCTCCTCCATGCCCCACACTGGGGATCCCACAATCCTGGCATGTGCCCTGACTGGGAATTGAACCGTGACCTCCTGATTCATAGGTTAATAATCGACCACTGAACCACACTGGCCAGGCTTAACTTTCTTCTTTGATGTTTTATGTAATATTTAATTTTTGGCCTTTTTTTCTCTTTCCAGATTTTATTTATGATAGTAGATATAATATTTTCATTCATTATTTCAAGGCTTTTCTTTTATTTTAAAGGGCAGCAACATTTTACCATACTAACTTAGCATTCAGTTTTATCTCATTGTTGTCAACAGAAGCATCTGTTAATAAAAAAAAAATGTGGGTGTGCTTGAGGGTCAATTGAAATTTCTGATAAAATATTTTCCAAAATAATTGTAAGTTAGATATTTTATAATCCTAAGAAGATTTTTCCAGCCAACGGTTTTGTTCTTGTTACAATGTAGTCAAATGAGAATATATTGAGGCTATTATTCCAATTTTCAAGATGAGATTTTAGTGAGTCATGGCATAGCAATAGTAACCCACTATTTAAGGATAAAAATCACAGGTCTCTAAGATAATGTAATATCATTAAACAGTTGTGATTGCTTACTATTTGTAGAGTTATCTTTTTAGTAAAAATATAGATATCTAGATAGGTAGATAGGTAAGTAGGTAAGTGAATACATAGACATCTAAACACATAGATACATAGATAATAGGAAATAAAAGATGACATGGATATAGATATTATCCACTGGAGAGAACAGAGATAAATAAACACAAGAAAACATCATAGACCAAAGATATATTATCCTATATAAAAAAGGCCTAATAAGTAAATCGACCAACTGGCAGAACGACTTTTGGAATGACTGGTTGTGCACTGACCACCAGAGGGAAGATGCTCAACACAGGAGCAGCCCTCAGCCCTCAGGTCACAGGCCAGCCAAGGCAAGAGCCAGTGGGGCCCACCCTGCTAGTGGACCCACAGATAGGCCCTGATTGCCAGCCAGGTCTAGGGACCCTACCCATGCTCGAATTTCATTCGTTAGGTCTCTAGTATTAGTAATATATAAATAAAGAGCCCTAACTAGTTTTGCTCAGTAGCTAGAGTATTGGCCTGTAGACTCAAGGGTCCTAGGTTGGATTCCAGTCAAGAGCATGTACCTTGGTTGCGGGCATATTCCCAGTGGGGAGTGTGCAGTAGACAGTACCACGCAGGGGCACTCATGGACCATGTTATCATTCCAAAAGTACATTTTTATTGCATAATGACAGAGAGATTCATAAAAGGCCTTTAAAATGAAAGGCAGCCTAAAATATTAAATATACAACATGTTTTATAACACTTCACTTTAGTAACAGTATCAATATCTCATTGATATTTAAAACTCTATCCCTTTCCCTTTCTGTAAAAAATCAACAAAATATATTTTTAAAAAAGAAAGAGATATAAGTCAGATCTTTTTTTAAAAAATAAATTTCATTGATTTTTTACAGAGAGGAAGGGAGAGGAATAGAGAGTTAGAAACATCAGTGAGAAACATCGATCAGCTGCCTCTTGCACGCCCCCTACTGGGGATGTGCCTGCAACTAAGGTACATGCCCTTGACCAGAATTGAACCTGGGACCTTTCAGTATGCAGACTGACGCTCTATTCACTGAGCCAAATGGTTGCGGCAAGTCAGATCTTTTTTGAGTTATACTGATTCTATAGCTTTATAACAGACACACACAAATAATTCTTGTGCTGCTTTGGATCTTTGTTTAACTGGTGTCATAACATGAGATATAGAAATTTAGAGTCATTCTAAGCATTAGAAGACTATGCCATGCTTAAATCTTGACCATGTATCTTTATTTTATTTTTTAATATATTTTATTGATTTTTTTACAGAGAGGAAGGGAGAGGGATAGAGAGTTAGAGACATCGATGAGAGAGACTTCGATCTGCCACCTCCTGCATGCCCCCTCCTGGGGATGTGCCTGCAACCAATGTACATGCCCTTGACCGGAATCGAACCTGGGACCTTTCAGTCCGCAGGCTGATGCTCTATCCACTGAGCCAAACTGGTTTCGGAGACCATGTAACTTTATTAAAGCAACTAATTTGAAAATAATTCTCTCATTTTGAGGGGAGGAATACATGTGGGACAAAAGTAGCAGAACTGCAAGTAATTTTAAAATTAATTTTAAAGTCAATAATAAGTACAAAATTAAGTTCATTCTGGGTGATTTGAAAGATAGGAAATGCATTCTAGTCTGATTTATCTGATTTACTTAATATCAACAATGGAAATTACCCACAAATATGAGACATACCAAGAAACTAACAAAAGTTTCTTATTGCCTGATGCCCTAAATTGGTTATAATAATTTAGAGGTCATTGAAGAAAATAAATTATGGAGCCGCATTGCATTTTAATGAATGATGCAATTCAATGCAATGCAATCCCATTGTATTTAAGGAGAGTATTCAGTAGAAAATGAAAACCAATGACTTACTGATTAGTCTAGTGCTAGCATTTTTAAATTTATGATTTAAGAAATATTGTAAGGATTTTTGATAGAATCTAATTTTACAAATATTAAAATTTTTCTATGGATAGCAGGAATTTATACCCAAAAGAAATAAACTATGAATATATTTCTTGTTTTTTTTTTCTTTAGATAAGGATTCTGTGACTAAAGTGAAGTGTTATAAAACATGTTGTATATTTAATATTTTAGGCTGCCTTTCATTGTAAAGGCCTTTTATGGATCTCTCTGTCATTATGCAATAAAAAATGCACTTTTGGAATGATAACATGGTCCGTGAGTGCCCCTGCCTGGTACTGTCTACTCATTATTTTCTCATTTCCCAATTTTTTTTCTTATTTTAACGAGGCAAAGGAACACAATAGGCACCATTTATTTCTGGGAAAAGAATTCACAATATAAGAATATTTTATTTTTTTGAAATACACACACAATGTTAGTAAAAATATAATTAATTACAGACCAGACTTTTTAAAAATAGTGTTCTCATGGAAGCACGCAATTCTGGATTAAAAATATAAAATACTGTTGTGTTTGAATAATGAATTCTGCTATTAATGAAAGGACAGCTAATGAGCCTTAACTAACAAAGAGAAATTATACAGAGACAAAGGCCAAACTTGTTACTTGCAACAAGAACAGGAAAAAAAAATGGCAAGGATAAAAATTGGCAAAGATATTTCTTTAAAAAAGTTTAGGTGAAAATGAACCAAAGATTCTAGTTGACCACAAGGGCAAATGAAGTGATAATTTTGAGTCTGACGAAACGCTACTGAAATTTACCAAAGTCATTAAAAAAACTCTGTTGAGAAACTCAATAAGGAATTAAAGATTTTTAACATAACAAATAATGGACTTCAATACTATTTTCATATATGGTAGCCATGCATAAATATAAATGGTTTTTAATATTTTAGGGTCTGTTTTTAATCAAATACTCACAGCTACAGGGAGACAAATATGGCCTTATGCATGGATCATTTATGGTAAGATTTGAAAAGCAGCAGGATTATGCTCATCTTCACTTCATATATCTTTATCATTAAGATGATTGATACTTTGCTATTAATTATACACTGTTGCACATAAACACTGGCTTTTAAGACCATCTAAACATTAGAGATTACCACTTAAATAACCTATTACTAGAACATGAATTTACTTATTCTCTCTTTTTAATGAACAGGATGTATGTGGAAATGGGGTAGAAAAAAAGAATTAGATCAAAGAGCTGTACTGGAAAAAGTTGACCCAGAGGAGGAATATTATAAGAATTGAAACACTAACTTTAGTAACATTAAGGCATTATAGTTGGGGAAGATCCATTATTAGAGAAAATTAGAGAAGATCAAAGGGAGATGCATATGATAAATAAATTTTGCATATTTAACCTTCTGTTTCAACTTCAGCTTGGTTACATTCTTAGGTTGTATCTTTTCAATTAATACTGTGTGGCGGGAGATGGGGAGAAGGACAGATACCAGGACAGATACCTAATACAAATTAGTTGATTTTGTAGTGCTTAATTGCACCATGAAGAATTAAGGTTCAAAACTGTGAATAGATTTAGCTTATTAATAGGATATCAATTAATGGCATTGTTACAAATACATAGATAGCTCTTTATTAATCATAATTAGTCACTGAAATTCCCAGAGTACCTGATTTCTTACCAGCAAGTTTTCTAGTACCCTAAAGAAGGAAACATTTTTAAAAATATAGCCTTGACTATATCCAGTATCTTAATTTCTGACATAGTTTCACAGATGCATACATATGGCAACAATTATCAAAGGGTACACTTTAAATCTATGCAACTTATATTGTGTCAATAATATTTTAAGGAAATTTGAAATGTTTGAATAATAACCTGGTCCATGAGTGCCCCTGCCTGGTACTTTTTAAAAGCCTACTAGTATTTCAGAGTTAATTAAATAAATATAGAATGAGGCAAAAGTAGGTTTATAGTTGTGAGTACACAAAAAAACAAATTTTATTCTTGTATCATTTATTAATTATTGTATTATTTTCCATACAAACAACTGTCACCCTACTTTTGCCCTTTCATGTACATAAAACATATTCGATAATCAAAAAACTTAGTTTTTAGTTTTTATGTAAAGCTTTTGATTATTCATATATATATATAAATGTATGAAGGAAATAACTAAGATAGCTACTTACATGTTTTATCTCTTTTTTCATAAGAAATGTGAATGTAATTATCATATGCAAGGTTCAAAAATTATTTTTTAATTAATTGTATAATAGAAATTGGATGAACCCTTTTAAATGTACATATTGTTCTTCTGGGATTTTAGTTGTTTTCTTAAGTCTCTGAAATGACTATATTCAATATCATCTAAGTAATTTGGACTGTATGTTAAAATATACTGTCATTTTCATTAGTAAAGCACAATTAAAGGGATAATAAGGATGGTAGATTTTTTAAAGACAACACATTGCTCAAGAAATATTAAGTTTGTGGTTTTTCTGATTAGTATAAGTCAGAAGATTTAGGTGAGGTAATTTTTTATGTAAGATGTATTTGAACAATCTCTAAGTTATCTATTAAATTACTGAAGCTATCATTGTAATTTTCACATAAAATGCACTTACCTTGAATTTATGTTATATGAAGCACTGACACTTTGCCAAACTTAAGTAAATGATTCTAGCACAGTGGTCGGCAAACTGCAATTCGCAAGCCACATGTGGTTCTTTGGCCCCTTGAGTGTGGCTCTTCCACAAAATATCATGGCCTGGGTGAGTCTATTTTGAAGAAGTGGTTTTAGAAGAAGTTTAAGTTTAAAAAATTTGACTCTCAAAAAAAATTTCAATTGTTGTACTATTGATATTTAGCTCTGTTAACTAATGAGTTTGCAGACCACTGTCTGATCAAATGTAAGTCCATTTGGTTTATTAAAAAATCAAATTTATAGAACTTTATTTTGGAAAAAATATATAGTCAAAGCTACTTTTTTCCTAAATATTACCTATGTAAGAGGAATTGATGAAATCTATATCATATCAAACTTTAATAATCAGAATGTATCTTTGAGCATATTGCCTATATTTTTCCCAAAAGACCAAGGGAACCCAATTGCTTGTGAACAGAAGCAATAAAATATTTAAATGACATAAGAAAAATTACCTAGATATTTCCTTCTTTGTTAGAAATTTGCAACATAAATGGGTGATAGCTTTTGTATACCATTCCATTAAGATAATTTGAATAAATTTAGGTAAAGTAAAAAGAAAGAAAAATTGGAGCATCAGTTGTTATACTCAAAATCTGATTATTTTGGTCTTTGGCATTAGGTCTTTTCAAAGCACTCAAAATATAAATCAGTGTTCAGTAATCTTATAATATGGTAGTCAAAAAATACTGATTTGCACCTGAGATTGAGCAATCCTATTGCCTTCAGAGTCTAATTATAGAGTTATTAAGGGGTTCTTGGTTTACTTGTGGTAGAATGGGACTATTGGAATATAAATCATGTTCCCTCAGTGTAAATATTGTACACAAGAGGCATGGGATAGCAAGAACTGTAATGCAGGATTCTTAACTACCCTCAATAGTTGACATCTAAAACTGGTCCTGATTGAAATGTTAACCTACAGGAACAAGTGATCATTGCTAAGGACAAGTGATCTGTACAGGGATGGACACCTTCTCAGATTCCTGGGACTGAAGTTAACTGTGCATTGACATGGTAATCTCATAGTGAGTCAACAAACACGTACCCATCTTTCTCAAACTTTAGTTTAACTAAGAATCACCTGGAGTGTCTTTTTAAAAGCATCTATTTTTAGGTCTTACCTCCAGAGATTACAACTGAATATCTTTTAAGTGGCTCTCAAATGCTTGTATTTTTAACAAGTTTGTGTCTACTGACTCAACTTGTTACAAACACAAGTGCTTTTCAGCCTCTGTAGGACAAGGCATATGAACAAGTTAGTATTAGTGAGGTCTTGTAAACGCCATAATACAGGTGTAAATTCAATATGAGCTTCTATAACTTAGCAGTCATAAGTCTGAGATTGTCAGGAATGTCAGGAAATAATAAAGGGTGTAGAAAATTCCAAATGGAATAAACTATATACACAGAGTAAAAAGATAATAGTGTGCATGACAAGTTTAAGGGTTCAAGTCTTGAACAGATGCTTGCATAAATTGATTATAATTGATTGAACAAAGGTTTATATTAAGAGAAGAGCTTGAACAGAAGTGTGTATTCCTCTTGTGGGGGATTTTGAGAGGCTCTCTGAAGATGAAGATGAATAGCTATCTATCTAATCCAAGAGTTGGCAAACATTTTCTGTAAATACTTTAGGCTTTGTGAGCCCCTGAGACTTTATTTATAGAATTGTAATTCTTTAGTCCACTTGTCAGTACTGAGGAGTTACATTGTTGTTAACCCTTGATGACTTAAAGAAAAAACAAGATTGATTTGCATTTCTGTTATTATTAGTGTCGAGTCAGTATTCATTTTCTTTTATTTCTTTAGTTCAGTTGTTAGCAAACTCATTAGTCAACAGAGCGAAATATCAACAGTACAACGATTGAAATTTCTTTTGAGAGCCAAATTTTTTAAACTTAAACTTCTTTTTAAAATGGCACTTCTTCAAAATAGAATCGCCCAGGCCATGGTATTTTGTGGAAGAGCCACACTCAAGGGGCCAAAGAGCCGCATGTGGCTTTGCCAACCACGGCTTTAATTATGTAATTTCTTCTCTCATTTATGATTTACAAACATAGTACTTTTATTAATTTTCACAAGATCTTCCCATGCTAAGGCTTTTCCTGCTCTGTCATGTTTCTTTATCATATTTCTCAAAATGATGATTTGCTTCTTGAATCATTTTGTGCTGATTTGCAGAAAATTATCTATCTATCTATCTATCTATCTATCATCTATCTATCTATCTATCTATCTATCTACCAACCTACCTACCTACCTATCTATCTGCCTATCTATTATTTATCTATATAATAGAGGAATGTGCAAATTGTCCATTATAGTGCCATGTCATGACCGGATAAGCAGGCTGTGTCCCCGCCCTTTACTCAGGTAGTTATAAGGCCCAGGGTAGGATAGGATGTGACAGGAGGGGATAAGAAAGGAGAGGGAGCCCTGACTGGTTTGGATCCGTGGATAGAGCATCAGCCTGTGGACTGAGATCCGTCAGGGGCGTGTACCTTGGTTGCAGGCATATCCTCAATAGGGGTGTGCAGGAGACAGCTGGTCAATGTTTCTCTTATGAATGTTTTTAACTCTCTATCCCTCTCCCTTCCTCTGTGTAAAAAAATCAATAAAATTAAAAATAATAATAAAAAAGGAGAGGGAGAGGAAGGCAGGCCTGCAACAGACGGAGAGGAGAAACAGAAATACAGAAAGGGAACAAGAAAAAGACACAGGAATGGAAAAGGAAAGGAAATGTGGGGCTGCATGCGGGAAGTGGTGGCGACCATGGGGGCTGAAGCACAGGGTGGCACAGGGGCACAGAGCAGGGAGCGCAGCTCAGATGAAGGAGGAGGACAGAAGTGGCCATTGGCAGGGAGGCCCCATTGATCCAGGAGGGAGTGTAGGATGATCCCAAGCCTTCTGGGTGGAGGCGCTCTTGCTTCGCGGCAGCACTTGAGGGCCTCAGCCACCCTTGCTAGGCCAGGCATCCCAGGCAGGGAATGGAGCAGGACAGCATCAGGGAGGCCAGGGAAGGGGGCATGATGAACACCTGACTGGAGCTGAGCCGTGGACTGTGAGTCAATGCCCCCCTGCCCCCCAAACAGAAGCTTTAAGAAGGGAATGAAGGAGGGAAGAACTTCATAAAGGAGTCAGTAGAGAGCAGAGTTAAAGAAAGAATGAGGATGTATGAGTGAACTGTAAGAGCTATGATGAAAATCAAGTATAGTTGTATACTGGAGACAGATTTTAAAAGTAGGAGTCAGGAAAAAAAAAGATAAATGATAGTGAATAATTAGGCAGATAGATAGATAGATAGATAGATAGATAGATATTAAAACAGTGGAAATAAGTAGAGAAGAATATATGGGAAAGGTAGGATGAGAGAAAAAAGAGAGAGGGAAAAAAAGTTTTAAAAGGGAGCTGGTAGAGCTTAAAAGGAGAATGGGAAGAAGGAAGAAATGTTGAAGGGAGCAAAGCAGGTCTGAGGGAGGAAGTGAAGAAAAAAATTAAGCTGGGAAGGAAGGAAAAGAGGAATGAGGGCAGGGGTAAAGAGAGAAGAAAAGGAATGTGGGGAGGTGGGAATGGTAGAAGAAAGATGGGAAGAAGGATGATGGAACAAAAGTAGGAAAAAGTAGGAAAGTAAAGTTTATAAATGATGAGTCAGTAGGAAAAAGCATTACACAAAGGAGAGAGAAAAATTGTGTAAGAGGGAGAAGCCAATAAGGAAGTCAAATACAATTTTGTGTCAAGGGGATAAGATTAAAAAGAAAAGTTAATAGGAGTGACCAGGCTGGCAAGTGAGGGCAGTTAGGGTGATCAGGCAGACAGGCAGAGTGGTTAGGGCAGGCAGGCAGGTGAGCAGTTAGAAGCCAGCATCCAATTTTGTGAGAGCGATGTCCATATCAGGCCTAAACTGGCAGTTGGACATCCCTCGAGGGCTGCCAGATCGGAAAAGGTCTAAATTGGGCTGAGGGACCCCCCGTATGCACTAATTTCATTCACTGAGCCTCTAGTAATTTTAATACACTTATATTGCTTTCCTTATGATTTTGTCTACTAATTTTTATACTGTTAATGCCTTCTTATCAAAAGATCAGGCTTATACTGTCTTAGCCACCTGCCTTTACCCCCCCTCCCAAAGGTGTTATGGTTTGAATATTTACAATGGTCTTTTCAATCCATCTGAGATTTTGGGGGGCTAGATGGCATGGTATTCTGTGAAGAACTAAATGAATATTTCATTCCAAAACAGGTGAACAATTTTCTGTGTAGTGAAAAAACCCACCCCTTCCTGTAGTTTGTGATGCCTTAAATAATTATGGATTGCATTATAAATACGTTTAAATCCTATTATGTTATTTTAAGATTAAATAGATAATTTGAACTGCCTTCATGTATATGGTTTGTCTTCATGTATGCTTTTCAATCCAGTTTCATTTCACTTTCCCAGAGTCTGGCAGAATATTGTTGATTTTTAAATGTTAGAGATTTTAATTCTCCTATCTTTATTTTAATGTGTTGAAGTGGGTACTTTGGAAAGGCACTGTCAGAAACAACAATCCAGATAAAAACAGTTATGAAAAAACCAACTATTAGATCCTTCTAAAGCAAGCTATTCCTGATTTGTCTCCAAATCATTATTGAAAAATATGCTTATCTTTTTAGTTGCTATGCAATGGGACAATAAAAGTCAACTAAGAGTGTTTCCAAGTCATCACAATGATTTTTTTAAGGCAGTTCAGGAAAGAGTCCAGTTTGGGGTCACTTGAAATTATTATTTGATCTGTGATGATCATTCTTGTTTTTTGCAATGTTATTAAAATTAAGGTTAGATCAGGCAGCTAGTGATAGGGATTCCATGTAGAACTCAAATTTATTGCAGAAAGTGTTTTTGTTCACAGAATCAGAGATCCAAGAGCGGTCATTGAAATGTTTTTAAAAATGTTATTATTCTTGCCTTTTTTTATAATTTTAACCACATACGGTATTGAATGTAATACCTCCAATTACTCTCCATTAAATATCTCAGTAAGAACTCAGAAGTGTAAGTAATTTATATACAGTAATGGCTCTGTCATTTTCAGGAATTAGACATCTTTTTTGACATACATTATAATGTGATCTTATCTAGTTAAAGTCATAGCAAAATTATGGTTAACAAGATGAGAAATACACCCTTTCAGCCTTTAAAAAGTGACAAAATAATCTTAATTTTTATTTAAAATTAAACTTTCTAATGAAACAAACTATATGATATATATTTTTAAAGCTTAGACTTAAAAGTATCTTGGGTTTATTAAATCATGTATTCTAGGTATGGGGAACCTGGGGAAAATAGGTTTCATGGTTTTTGTGTCCCACAATTTCTCTTCCCAGAGATAGTCTTTCAGTACCTAGATTTATTCTGATTATTGGTTCTGAACCCCAGATAAGGAATTGTCTTTAACTTTGAACATGATTTAAAATTTTTAAATGAATTAAAGTTACATAAATTTCTTCAAGATTCCATTTAGTCTGTTTCCTCATGAAACTTGCCAAAGCTTATTTGAGTTTTAGGTGTCTTTGTTAAGTCAGTAACTAGAAAGATAAGGTCCACATTTGCCTATAGTTAGGACATATAAAAACCTGTTTTTATTTATGAAAATAAATTAAAAAATTAATCTATTTAGAACAGTTGGAATGTTGGTTATCTCTTCTACTTATAAACTCACATTTATTTTTAACTTGTGGATATCATTAATCTATGTTGTGAACATTCTGAAGAAACATTTTATCAAATGAGAGGGAAGTAATGGACTTTGAACCTGTACAAGACACCAATTGTGGGCTGAGATGTGGTCTGTAACTGCTGGCTATAGCAGAGATAAAGGGCTATAGCATCCCTAGTAACATTCTGTGAACCAGCCGAGTTGTTCTATATACTCAGATCAGTGCTATTATCTTTCACACACCCAGAAGGGTGGGGCTTATGTCTCAAGATAGACCGATTATGGCTTCTCTCCTACCCAACCCCAAAGACCCCAGCACCCAGTAATCAACATTTCATCCAATTTCTATCAACCAGAACCCTTTCTGATGTTTTTATAAGGGAAACTTTTGGAAAAATGATCATTTTTCTCTTGGTCCTTGGTGTTAAGAACAAAAATCCAGAAGTACCTGAAGTCTTGGTTCTTAGAAATAATCAGATTGGTAGAATAAAATCAACAGTTGCAGAGAAGTTAAATCTATTTGATTTCACAGATGTGTTGTGAGATCCTCTACTGCCTTGCCTATATTCTAGCATAACTACTGTGTGGCAATAATGGTGCTTGCTATACAATAGGAATGCAGGATGAAGACAAATATAGCCTTCCTTCCAAAATCACTAAAAAACCTTCAAGTCTGCTCAAGCTACCATAACAAAGTTCCACAGACTAGTAGCTTTAAAAATCAGAAATTTATTTTCTCATAGTTCTGGATGCTGGAAAGTCCCAGATGAAGGTGCCAGGAGAGTTGTCTGGTGAGAACTCTCCTCTTGGGTTGTGGATGGCCACCTTCTCACTGTGTGGGAAGTAAGATTGAAAGCAGCCGTTCCTGCCTCACAGGGTTCATGTCTATTCTGACTGGTTGTCAGCTTATTCTTTAATGCCTGGGAATCTAGTGTGGTATTTTCAGTTTCTCCCTGATGAAATCTGTTTATTACTATATGTGGCCTTTAAGGTGAGATCTTAGATGGTCCAGAAAAGTAACATTCTATCTTCTTACCTTTTGTATGACTCTCCTGTGGGATGGAGAGAGCAGAGAGAGAGAGAGAAAGAGAGAGAGAGAAGAGAGAAGAGAGATTTCTCTGGTGTTATCTTCTTACTAGAGGCCCAGTGCACAAAATCTGTACACTCATGGGAGGAGCGGAGGTGCCTCAGCCAGGCTTATACCATCTTGCAGTCTGGGAGCCTTTGGAGGATGTCTGACTGATGGCTTAGGTCCACTTCCTATGAGGAACAGGCCTAAGCCATCAGATGGAAATCCTTGGTACTGCCACCACCACTACTATGCTTGCCAGCTGTGAGCCCATCTTCTGGCTTAGCAACACTCCCTCTGTGGGAGCACACTGACCACCAGGGGCAGCTCCTGTGTTGAGAGTCTGCCCCCTGGTGGTCAATGTGCAACCGGTTGTTCCACTGTTTGGTTGATTTGCATATTACACTTTATTATATAGGAAAAGAGGATACTAGTCTAATCAGCTATCAGATCAGAGCTTCACTAAACCTCCATCTAGTCCCTGTTTCCAAATAAGTCACATTGGGGTTTATGACTTCACCATATGAATTTTGGATGTTTACAAACATTCAGTTCATAAAAAAACAAACAAAAAAAAACTTGTAGAGTAAGGTAAATTCATCTATAAGGTAAGGTAAAGTGAAAACATTATAGCAGTAGATTATTAATTCAAATAAAGCCTTCCACAGAGGTTTTTGTGAAATAAAAATATATTTTAATACACTATAGATTTCATAAGTTTCTGCCACTTCTTCCATGTTACATTTTACCTAACTCAAGGGAGGGGATCACAGAAGATATAACTATGCAAATGGATGCATAGAATAAGGAAGGGTCACCAACATATTAAATTACAGTCAGATAACTAAACTGACAGCTTGTACCTTGGCTGGAAAGATAAAAACACTAGACCTAAGCACACCCATCTTCTCAGAGAGCTGAATTACGATTAGAAGAAAGGCTTGCTGTATAATCCTAGGAGCCCATGTTCCTTTAGATTGACGGAGATCTGAGTGAATGGTTCTTCCTTTGCTGTACCTAGTTTCAACTGATGAGAGAAATGCAAGTTTTATGACTAAAAATCATAAAATCATGATAACTATTGAATGTTTCCCAAAACTTTTATCGACAGATAGATAATTTTGAAATAAAAAAGAAAAATTAGGATGTGAATATCCTTTTCCTCAGGGTCATATACAGACATAATTCAGGATAATTTTAGTCAATGCTAGGGAGACTCTAGAATAGCCATGTTTGGAATAAAATTATGGTCAGCCTGATAAAGTGCTTCTTAAACTTTGTTGCTCATAATGTCACTTGGGATCTATTTATAACACCCAATGCTTGCTTCCCACCCTAAATGGATTAAATCAGAGTCTCTGAGGATGAGACCTGGCATTTTAAAAAGCCAGGATAATTTTACTTTGCAGAGGACCACTGACTCAATGTTGAGAAGTTGTCACCTGATGTGACTACCAGTTAAATTATTTTGTCTGAAATTAGAAAGCCCAACCTGTATGGAGCCAATTGTTCTTGCCACAGAAATTTCACATAAAGATGGCAAAACTTACTGAAGAGTCATCAAGGCAAATCACTAGTCAAATGAAATAGAACATTATTGAATGGCAAATGAAGATCTAAGCCAGCAATTGGGAAAGGGTTTTAGGATGTGTCATTTCTCTGGCACTAAATAGAGATTAGGGGTATTCAATATGGCTTTCTGTTTATAAGCTCCAATGAAGAGATAAGTCTGACTAAGTAGTTTCCCTTGAAAAACTACATGGACGATTTAGTCATAAACAGCACTAAAGTAGGAAATTCATTACAACTTAGAACCTGAAATCCAATCAAATATCCCTCAGGGACTCAAGTCTCTTAAAAGAAAAAAGTCCTGATCTGGCTTGGGCAGATGGGCAATGACGATGTTCACTCAGCTGCCTCTCAGCACATTGCCAAATAGGGAGGAACATTTTTTTGTTACTACTTGAGGTGGATGACTCCTTTTACTGTTTACTTGGCATTCTAAGATTTGCATCTAATTTCTGTAACCTTTTAAGAATTACTTTGCCATAATCAGCTTCTGTTCAGCCCTCATAATGAGGTAGGCACAGTAGGATGCTTAAGAGTTTGGTTTTGTTTTTTGGTTCTTTCCCAATGAGCAAGAGGAGCCATTAAATCCCTATGAGCAAGTCAGTTTCGTGCAAGTCATAGCTGAGACCTTGACACTTTAGCAAGATGTAGTTGAAACATAGGCAAGAGATTCTCTAAAATACCATAGTAATAATTATTCCAAGGCAGTGAAGACTTAAACCATCTATGTGCACACACACACACACACACACACACACACACACACACCGCTGAGGATTTTTTTTAAATAAAAATATAAAAGGATGGTAAATCGAAAAAGAGTGTTTGTGGTACCAAGATATTATATACTAGAAGATGACCTTCTAAAATGGGTACAATTCCAAAATGAAAAAAAAAAATGTCTAAGGAGGGGAAAATAACTGCTTTTACTATTCTTAAATGCCATACTCAAATAGAAGATACAGGCAGGTTGGAAGTTAGAGAAGCCTTGGAGAAGGATATTTTGGAAGAGATATTAGTGTGCCTGGGCCCTTCTACTGAAGCACTCTACTATCCCACTCCTACCAAGGAGAGTCAGAGAAGGTTTCAGCCTTACTCTCAGCCAAGATAGGGTGGGAAGAAGTCTAGATGAAAAACAATATGTATGTAATTTCTGCAGGTTGGAGGACATAGAGGCCTGGTGGCTGATTCATGCTATTTCACTATGGTTTGTTGCCGGGGCAGGGAGGTGGAGAGGATAAGTCTTGTGGTTTCCAAAAATCCAATGAAAGTTTTAAATGCAAGATCAGGAACATAAAGTAGGAACTACCATGTCCTTTTTTCTATTTTGCCTTCTTGTGTTCCAACTCAGAGGGAACCAGAAACCCCAGTTAGGAAACTAAGGGGGCAGAAATTATAAAACAAGTTGTCTAGGGCTGAGAAAAAAGTTATTACAGTCAAGATTTCCCACCTGCATGTTAAGAGAGGGGAGAAACCTCGACATCTAACCAGGTTTAAAATTTGAATTTTTACTATGGCTAAAGGTTTTTAAATAATTGAATTAAGAATGTGATCATAAGTCATCTTAACTGTTTAAGTATAAACAGAAAAGTCATAGGGCCTATCTGAAGTTTTATCCAAGAATAAGGGAAAAATAACCTTGCAGAATAAATTTTAAAGGATTGTGAGACACACACACAGACACACACACAGTTTTTTTTTCCTATTGTACTTCTATGAGTTTTGCCTATGTGATCAACATTAATAAAATTCAAAGCCAAGAATTATAAATGACCAAGAAAAACATAGAAAAATAATTAGACTTTATGCCCTTGTTGTATTTTATAATTTCACATATATTTTCCAATTTGATCCTAAATATTATAAGGATGAAACAGATATAAAGTTCTTCAGTTTACAGAAGAATAACCTGAATTTGAGATTAATAAGTAATATGTCTGAGATATTATTCATGCTGGAGTAGGTTTTGAAGATATACTGTCTCTACCTATTGCCTCAGGGCACAGTTCTTTATGTAAGCAGTAGCCTTTGAAATTTCTCTAAGAGCTATTTTTATTAATTCATTCAGTAAAAATTATTGATTTTCTTCCATGTATCCGACTTTGTTGCAGATTCATTATGAAAGAGATCAGAGAGAATGCTCTCATGGAACTTAAATTCCAATACAAAGAAACACAATAAATAAGTAGAAAAAAAAATGCTATGTTAGATGGCAATTTTTGTGAAAATATAAATGAAACAGGATATGAAGATATGAGTATTGGGAGTGAGGGAGGCTATATGTTTTGTAGGCCATAGAGCCAGAGAGGGGAATGTGCTTACAAACAGCCAAAGGCCATTGTGGCTGAAGTTGAGTGATCCAAGGGATTGGTAGGGATGATACTCTACAGTACAAGAGAGTGTGTGGCATTTGGGGATGAGATTGTATTGGGTCTTCTAAGAACTGGTAATGAATTTTATTTCACTACTAGAGGCCCAGTGTATGAATTCATGGACCACTGGGGCCCCTTGGCCTGGCCTGTGGGATCAGGCCGAAACTGGCTCTCCGTCATCCCCCAAGGGGTCCTGGATTGCAAGAGGCACAGGCAAAGCTGAGGCACCTCACCAGTGCACAGTTGGGGCTGGGGATGGGTGTGGGATATTATTCAGCCAGGGAGGGATGGTGGGAAGGATCCAGGGTGTGTCTGGCCCAGTGATTGGCAAACTCATTAGTCAACAGAGCCAAATATCAACAGTATAATGATTGAAATTTCTTTTGAGAGCCAAATTTTTTAAACTTAAACTTCTTCCAATGCCACTTCTTCAAAATAGTCTCGCCCAGGCCATGGTATTTTGTCGAAGAGCCATACTCAACAGACCAAAGAGCCACATGTGGCTCAGGAACCACAGTGTGCCAACCACGGGTTTGGCCCATCTTTCCCAGCCCTGATCGCTGGACCCCAGTAGCAAGCTCACCTACTGGTTGGAGCATCTTCCCCCTGTTGGTCAGTGCACGTTTTAGTGACTGGTCAACTGGTTGACTTTCTACCTCCTGGTGATCAGTGCACATGATAACGAGCAGTTGACCAGCCTTAGCATCTATATATATAAAAAAGTAATATGCACATTAGGCCGGGCCACTGTAACAATCATGTCCAGCTCAGAAGGAGGGGCTGGGCATGACCTAGAATCTGAGACAACAACAAGCAGGGAGCCAGCTGCAACCTGTGGCTGCAGCACTGGGCTGCTGGGACCGGAGTGGAGACACAAACCTGCAGGGGTCCGGGTTTGAATGTGATCAGGGGCATGTACCTAGGTTGTAGGCTCCTCCCTGGCTGGGGCCCAGGTCAGAGCTCATGCAGGAGGCAATCAATCAAATTTCCCTTTCACATTGATGTTTCTCTCTGTCTTTCCCTCTCTCTTCCATGCTCTCTAAAAATCAATGGAAAAATATCCTCAGGTGAGGATTAAAAAAAGAAAGAAAGAAATATCATATACTTTGAAAGAGACATCTTGAAAATGCCCCCCAAAAGTTGTCATTTTTTCATGATGAAGGACTGGAGTCTGTGTTGATGAAAACATCTTGTGGCTGCGGTGGCTGGCAGTAGCTGCAGCAGCGGTATAATGGGGGTGGCGTCTTCCCCTGATCAGCCCAGTTGCCTCCCACAGTGGGAGGCCAGACTGTGGCTTAGGCCTGCTCCCCACGCTCCCCTAAACTGTCAGTAGGACATTTCCTGAGGGCTCCAGGACTGGGAAGGACCCCCCCAAAAAAAAATTATCCACTGGGCCACTAGTATCAGCATAGTATGCTTTGATTGATTGAACAGACAACCAGACACTTAGCATATTAGGCTTTAATTATATAGGATGAATTTAAATGGTTTCATAAATGATTTTATTTTGTAAAACAGACACTCTAGCTCAGTGGTAGGCAAATTCATTAGTCAACAGAGTGAAATATCAACAGTACAATGATTGAAATTTTTTTTTGAGAGCCGAATCTTTTAAACTTAAACTTCTAACACCACGTATTCAAAATAGACTCACCCAGGCCATAGTATTTTATGAAAGAGGCACATTCAAGGGGCCAAAGAGCCACATGTGGCTCACCAGCTGCAGTTTTCTGACCACTGCTCTAGCTGATAGGTAAGGATAGGACTCTTATAAGCAATGGTGGAAGTGTAGACAAGTAAGGATGCTATTGCAATAGTTTAGATGAGATCTAGTGAAGCAGTGGAGTTGTGGAGAAGTGTTGGTGATCTTTAATTTTGATTTGGCAGGCAGTCCTTAGCTAACTTCAAACTGCATTTCTTTAGGTCATGTTTGTGAAATTTATAACAAACGATGTTTCTACAATAAAAAAGTTCGGTCTCTGCACCCAAGGATATTCTTCACTCTAAATTGTAAAATATGGCCATCTCTTCTAGCTTACCTTATATTTTCACTTTCACCCTGTCAGCAGATTTCACTGAGTGCTAATTATTTTCTAGATAGCATTTACTGTAAATTGTGATGTCTGTGATCATTGTTCATTTCTTTCATTAGACTGTAAGCCTTCCAAAAGTTGTCTATTTCTTTTTTGTTCACTTGCATACTGAGTGCCTAATCTACATTTTAACACAAAATAGTTACTGAAAATTATATTTTAAGTGGATGAATAAAAATTTTAATTTTAAGTTATTCCAGTAACCTTTTTCTTGCCCCTATCTAGATAAAAAGCTAAGGAAAATATCTGAATGATTTCAATTATTTTTTCCTTTGCTTTAAGAGAGTATCCTGCTCCCTTTAATTTTCAACTACATTGGTTATATATTTGTGGTAGGCAAAATAACAGCCCTTCAAATATGTCCATATCATATTCATTAAAATTGTAAATATATGACATTATGTGAGGAATGTGATAGAGAAGGGAGAATCATAGAGAAAGAGGAGTTGAGCAGCTGATGGAATTAAGGTTGCTAATCAACTAACCTTACAACAGGGAGATTTTCTTAGATTATTCCAGTAGGCCCAGTGGAATCACATTGATTCTCTAAGGAATGAAGAGAGGCAGAAGAGAAAGTCAGAGAGCTGTAACCTGAGATCAGGACAAGCCATTGCTGATCTTGAAGATGGAGGAGGTAGAACATGAACTAAGGGATGTGATCTAGACAACTCTAAAACAAATTTGTGTTATTTGGCGCAACTAAATGTGTGATTTTTTTGTGTTTTTATCATAACTCTAATATTCTTAAAACCTGGAGTTTTGCCGAGACCAGTTTGGCTCAGTGGATAGAGCATCAGCTTGCGGACTGAAAGGTCCCAGGTTCGATTCTGGTCGAGGGCATGTACCTTGCTGCGGGCACATCTCCACTGTGGGGTATGCAGGAGGCGGCTGATCGATGTCTCTCTCTCATCGATGTTTCTGACTTTCTATCTCTCTCTCTTCCTCTCTGTAAAAAAAAATCAATAAAAATATAAAAAAAAAACCTGGAGTTTTAAGACACTGATAGGGAATAGGAAAATTTAAATTTTAATTTAAATAATGTTTTAGATATAGTTAAATCCTTATTTTGCCATTTGTCTTCTAACAAGGCACTTTGTAACACCTTCTATTGCTTTCATAGTGTTTTTATTGTTGTAGTATTGTCTGTATTTTACCTTTCTATCCTATAGTTATTACTCAGAGATATAAGGTTAGATGTGAGGAAATGAAAAAAGCTGAAAGGCAACTTCAGTGTTTTCATCACTATAACTTCTCTGAAGGATTACTAACAGATTTAAGAGAAAAGAAATAAACAGTTTTGACAAAAGTCAGAGTGTGGATAATCCACAAATTTCATGTCACACCACTTTTCATTTTTAGAGGTTTGGAGTAAACTGTAGAATTTTAGGAGTGGTCAGAGATACCCAATATTCTGCTGAGTGACAGGGTAGTATCTCCTTAGCTCTGTCTTCCATGTACCAGAAGGAACTAGGATGCTTTAAAGCATAGTTAAAGAATTATATTTCTTTGGTTGGAAGTGTTGTACATGAAAGTTTGTGCCTGCTGCAGAATTAGAATCTTGAGAAATGAGCTTTTCAGGAAGAAGGACATTGGGTATATGGCACAAAGTCTCATCTTCAAGATTTTATTTTGTTTGTTATTGCTGAAAAGGAAACCTCTTCCACTTATGGAAGCAAGTTCATATTTTAAGAAATATAACAGCTTTATTGGGTTGTATCTAAATGCTACAATATTTACCTTTTTAAAAGCAAAATTCAGTGGTTTTGTCAATTCACAGGGTTGTCCGATTCTCATCATTATCTATTTTAAGAATGTTTTCATCACTCCCAAAAGAAACTCTGCACCCAATGGCAGTCACTCCTCTTTCCTCCCATCCCCTGGCCTCTGCAACCACTAATCTAATTTCTTTTTACTACATATATACCTTAAAAAAGAATTCAAACTTTAATTTATGAAACATAGTTCAATTTAATGTAATAACAGAAACCACCAGACATTTGATGTTTAAACTTTCAGTTGGCAGTTTTACAAGAAATGCCATGTATGTTTAGCTAACATTTCAATGCTTATTAGCTCCTTGTTATGAAAACTTTAAAATGGCTATAATTAATTTTAAAATATCTAAATATATAAAACTCTATTATGCAAATAGACAGAACTATGGAACAATCAAACAAGTGAACTGAAAAATCAGTCACTATGACATATGCTGACCACCAGGGGACATGTGTGGAATATGGTGGGCACAGGTGATGGTAGGATGCTGCAGCAGGTGAGTGAGACCAAAGTGGGGCACCAGTAGCTGTCATGGGGCAAGTCTCTGGTGGTTACTGAAAATTCTTTGTTCCTGCATGCCGCGGTTGCACCCAGCACTTGCACCTGCTGCTGGGGCTGACCCTGCTCACTCCCACTGCCAGTGCCAGAGCCACCGCTCGCACCCACTGCAGGTGCCCAGTGCTGGTCCCAATCTCTCAGTCCTGTCAGTGGTGCAAGCAGTGGCTGCCGACCCCGATCACTCCTGAGGGGTTATCCACCTCCTCTGCTCCTGAGGGGCAATCAGGACAGCGGGCGCCACTTGCACCCACTGATGGCACCTGCCCCGCTCACACCTGCTGCTGGCAGTAGCCCCATTCACTCTGTGTCATCAGTGCATGGGAGTGGTGGTGCAGGAGTGGAGCTGCTAGCAGATGGGACTGGGGGCTGTGGCAAGAGGGGCTAGGCAGGGGCATGGAGGATAGGCCGAGACCTTCCCCTATGCCAACTGCAGCCTCGCAGACCACAGTTCTTTTCAAGGTGCACAAATTTGTGTACTGGGCCCCTAATAGTGATATAAAAATAAATCTATAAAGTAGTTATTCTTTACTATTATTTTCTAATTTAGGTGCAAGTTGAACATATTAGCCAAGTATAAAGGTGACACCTGTATTCTAATTAAAGTTATTAAATAAAGTGAAGTCACTATAACTACAAATGCCAGTCCATCTCTACCTCCACCACACTTACACACTTGTCATTCCCACAGTATTTGTTTGTCTTTGCATCATTAGTCTCTGTAATAGTGTAATAGTGTCTAGGCCAATGCTCTATCCACAGAGCCAAACCGGCTAGGGTGTGTGTGTGTGTGTATGTGTGTGTGTGTGTGTTAAATAAAAGTTTATTGGAATATAGTCTCATCCATTTATTTATAGCATAGCATTGCTGCTCTTATGTTGTAACAGTGAAACTTTAGGGTTTGGGAATGAGACTATAGACTGTAGGACGTGCAAAGCCTAAAACATGTACTATCTTGTCCTTTACAGGAAACTTTTGCCAGCCTTTGGAATAGAGCATCCATGAAAAGAAATAATAGGAAGTGAGATTGGGGAGTTATCATGATGTTAGAACACAGGACATTTAAATTTATGGTTAAGAGTTTGGACCATATTTGTACTTAGGTTGACCAGAGGAGCAATGTGTCTCAAGTTGGTAGATCACCTTGGCAGCCACAGGTAAGGAAAATTACAACACTCAGAAGAACAGGTAGCCAGCTGATAAGTGTGGGAGATGTCCAGGTCCTGAACTCTGGTACCAGAAGCCAGGGAGAAGTGAGGGGGTGATAGTGGTAGAGAGAATGATAGAAAAGAAGACATAGTGAAAAACAGATTCTCAAAGTGACTTACTGAGAATGGAACAAATGGGTGGAAATAGGATAATGCCAATAATTATATCAAATTTTCACTGCTGGTTACTGGGGGAATAATGTTGTTCATGCTACAAATTGAAACAAACGAACAGACACAGAATATCTTGGCTTTGAAGGGATGATTTTGACTTTTTTATTTTATAGTCCTGTTAAATGATAAGAAAAGAAATCTCAATAGAAATGTCTAGCAGGTAATCAGAAATGTGGGGCTGGAGCTCAAAGGCAATGTAAGGAGTGGTTTTGATTTCAGAGGTAGCGGTTAGAACTTTGAGAGCAGATGAGATCTCTTAGGAGAGCTGGTGATGATGCAACACAAGGCAGAAACACAGGTCTTAGCCACATGGAGTGTTCATTCTTAGTGAGAATGAGAGGAAGGCGATGCACGAAAGGCAGCAAGCGTTTATGGACAGAGAAAAGCATCACCTTGTGCAAAAAATAGTTTCAGGATGAAGGATGAACTTAACTCAATTTTATTTTGAGTATATAATGAATATACAAAATGGGTTATAAGCAGCTCATAGTCCACTGAAGAAAACAGAATTCTAAATAGAAGAAAAAAGAGGATATAGGAAAAATCTTATATGATTATAGGAAAAGAGAAATAATGACATTGCATTAGGAAGTTAAAGATTATTTCATAATGACTCTTTAATGTCTTTAAGAGTGTTTTGTTATCACCAGAAAGAGCATGAAGGGCTTACTTGGCTTTAAAATTAATGTACAATTTATTAATGTTACAAAACAAAAAATATACTTTCTTATTTGGCTTTTAAGTTTATATGCTTTGAGTAAGTCTCTCTCTCTCTCTCTTTATCATTCTGTATTAACAATCACTTTTAAATTTCTGAATAATTTTTGGTCTCATTTAAATAATTACTTAAACTCCTTCAAATATTATAAACTGCAATGATAAATTAAGTGTATTTGAGTACCTTTTTAAAGTATGCTACTCCAATTATATGATTAATAAAATGCCCTAGTATTCTAATAAATGTATAAATAAATAGGTTCTGAAGATTGTTTATAAGTTCCAATATAATATATAAACTTAGGAAAATTTCTACTTTAAATTAATATCAAAGTTCGTTATTTAATTACATACTACTCCAATTAGGCACACTATAAGGACACAAACAATTAAAATTTACTAGCATATAAAATAGCAATGTATATAAAACATAAAGATGTCTGGTTTCATTATCTTAAACATTTCTCTTATTAATTTGAAATCTCTCTAGATTTAAAAGAATTGTATTAATTAATCCTATATAATAAAGACATAATATGCTAATTAGACTGAACAGCAGAACGGCTGCCTGGCCATCTTTCCAGATGACCTTATGGATGACCTTCAGGACAAAGCCAGGTCTGGGAGGGCTGGCTGAGGAAGCCGGGGTGTGAGGACCAAACCCCTTCCAGGAATTTTGTGCATCCGGCCTGTAGTGTGATAATAAAGTAATTTGAAACAATTTGAATAATAACAGCTAAAATATTTATAGGTTTTTGCTCAAGGTTATATTAAACAACAATGAGGGTTAAAAAATAATCTGTAAGATAACTTCATAAATTGGAAGGACTCATGTGATATGGGTCTCCTATCTAAACATGTTGTATTAATTCTCCCACATTTCACAGGACTTGATTGGACTTTAAACATTTTTTTACTCCTAAAATATTTTATAAATACTTCTTATATGGTTGTTAAAATATATATTTCAAAATATACATCTAAAATAATTCCTCACCTGTGAATTCAATCTCTGATACTTTCTGTCATATAGGCTTTTGTTGAATTATGAAAGTGATAGCTTGCAAAATAGTGAATTTAATATTAAATACATTTCTCCAGGAAAGTTTCATTATCTCCTTTTTATATTCTATAATTTCTTGGTTTTAATAAATCTTGGTTTATGTTCTCTACTCTCTTTCCTCCTTAATTTATATCCCTCTTTTTGAGTAGGTACTTTGTATTTCATGTTTAAATGAGGAGCAGGATTTGTATTATCTGGTCAACCATGACTGCAAGAAACATAGATGATATGTTTCTAGTCATCTCCTAAAGATCTTGCACAAAATCTGATTTTCAAAGATATGAATAGTTATTCAAATATAATAATATTATGATTTAAACTGCTTTGACTGAGGCTGAATTCCTTTATGGTATTAGCAGAGACAAATTGGCTCATCTCTTTCTTTATGTGGTTGCCTAGTCTAAGAACAATAAAGTATGAAATTCAGCAGCCAATAAAAACTTGATGGATTATTAGGTATTAGGTACCAAACATGGATCTAGGCACAGAGGACATAGCAGTCTACAGAATGCACAAAATAAAGAGCTGCCCATACCCCAGGGGCTGGTGAAGTTTACGTTCTAGAGGAGGCATATATATGGAAAAGGAATATGTAAACGAAGAGGGTGGGGACTCTTGGGAGTGGTAGGTCACACTATAATTAGGGAATTGGAAAAGGTCTCCCAGAGGAGAGATTGATATTTGGGGAAAACAGGAGTTGGTAAGGGAGATAATCAGAGGAAAATGCTGTATAGGCAGAGGCACCAGCACAGGCCAAGTTCAGAGGTGTGCTGGGCCAGTGTCACTGAGGAAGAAAAGCAAGGAGGCCAATATGGCTGCAGCTGAAGAGTTACAAAAGGCAAAGTCAGTCAGGTAAGGAGGAGAGAGCAGCCCTTCTAAGATGTATAGACTATTTTAAGGTTTTGGCTTTTATTCTGAGACAGGTGGTAAGCCATTGGAGAGGTTTGAGAAAAGGTTTGAAACATTATCTGACTTAAATTTTAATTGGATCAAGGCTGTAAAGTAAGTGGGAAAGCTAGTACTTGAAACCCGTTAATCTGTCTCCAAACTTTGCCAATGCAAGCAGTATGATGCAGTGAAGTAATGATGGAATTGGAAGTCTGGGAAATCTGGGTCCTAGTCTTGTCTTGTTCTAGTACCAGGCCATATAGTCTTGAATTAATATATTCACTGTTCTGGGTGAAATGAATGGGTAATATCTGAAGGAGCTTCTTGCTTTAAATTCCTCATTCTTCATCCTCAATATGTTGGTCC